>OZ024757.1:33875370-33920370 GCA_964016885.1 Eledone cirrhosa | reverse complement strand
ACTTTGCCTTTAATCTTTTCGAGGACGATAAAAAATATACCAGTGAAGTACTGAGGGTTAGATTTTCCCTCTATATCTCTTTCTCACTTCCATTCTCTCATTCTGCTGTATTCAGACCCGGAGAGGAGATGGACTCCACCAGGTTTTAAAATGCCTTAGAAAAGGTGTGTGTTAACGTAGCGTCCCTACGACAACCTCAGGTGTTACGGCACCATACGTGCAATGTTTCATAGCTATATTCTTCTTCTTCTTCTTCTTCTTCTTCTTCTTCTTCTTCTTCTTCTTCTTCTTCTTCTTCTTAAGAGGGTCGTGGGGGGAGAGTCCTCAAACACTCCCTCCAGTGGGTCCTGTCAGAAGCAACCGTCTCCAACTGATCCTGCTGGAACCCCAAGCGTGACCAGCCAAGCTCATGGATGTTATCCACCCATCTTGCTCGAGATCTACCCCTCGGTCTCTTGCCGGTTGGTTTTGCCCGTAAAATATGTCCAGCGATTCTTTCCTGAGACAATATAACCACATGCCCATAGTATCGGAGCTGTGATCTCTCAATTCGGAGAAGTAGCGGCCCTACCTGGAGTGACTCTCTGATCTCTGAGCTACGCACTTTATCGAGTAACGTTACTCCAAAGACTCTTCGGAGGAATCCCATTTCGGCCCCTTGTATTCGCGATCGTATTCTTTCGGTCATTACCCAAGATTCATGACCATAGGTAAGGGCTGGCATAAATACCGAGTTGACGATAGCGAGTATGGCTTTTACGCCTACTTCCCTTCTGATTACAGAATGCTGAAGCTGGCGTATTGCTGCACCGGCTTTTACAATTCTTGCACTTAATTCAACCTCATGCTTTCCATCACTCGTGAACACGGCCACAAGATTCTTGAGTTTTTGTTGTTTTATTTTTTAGTAATTTAATCCTTTCGTTACCATATTTTAAATAAACGACACTGCCTCTGTGTATTTAAATTATTTTGAAAATAATGAAGAATTTAAAGGAATTTTTTAATATAGCATAACATTTTCATTCCGAAGCTGATGTTTCGGGTAGTGGGGTGGCAGAATCGGTAGAGTGTCAGACGAAACGCTTTGCAGCATTTAATTACGACTTTCTTCTTTCTGAGTTCAAGTGACACTAAGGTCAACTTTGCCTTTCATTTTACCAGGGTCAATAACATAAAGTGCTAGTTAAGTACTGTTGTCAATATAATCGACTTTTCCTTTCCACCCCAAAATTGCTGGCTTCATGCTAATGTCAGCAGGAATTATTAAGCTGATGTTTGAAACATAACAAAAGACTCTTACTTTAAAATCATGGAAGGTTTTAATTTATCATCATGTTCATCATTATCATTATCATCATCATCATCATCATCATCATCATCATCGTTATTGTAACCATCACCACCACCACCATCATCATCACCACCACCATCATCACCACCATCATCACCACCACCATCATCATCACCACCACCATCATCACCACCACCATCATCACCACCACCATCATCACCACCACCACCATCATCACCACCATCATCATCACCACCACCGTCACCACCACCATCACCATCACCACCACCACCACCATCACCACCACCATCATCACCACCACCACCATCATCACCACCATCATCACCACCACCATCATCACCACCACCATCATCACCACCACCATCATCACCACCACCATCATCACCACCACCATCATCACCACCACCATCATCACCACCACCATCATCACCACCACCATCATCACCACCACCATCATCACCACCACCATCATCACCACCACCATCATCACCACCACCATCATCACCACCACCATCATCACCATCACCACCATCATCACCACCATCATCATCACCACCACCATTATCACCATCATCACCACCATCATCACCACCATCATCACCACCACCATCATCACCACCACCATTATCACCACCATCACCACCACCACCATCACCACCACCATCACCACCACCATCATCACCATCACCACCATCATCATCATCATCACCACCACCACCACCATCATCATCATCACCACCATCACCACCACCGCCGCCGCCGCCATGGTTTAACGTCCATTTCCCGCCCTTGCATGTGTTATCAATGTTTTAAAGTGTGCAGTATCATAAAACCAGGTGTGGTTTCAGGTAGGTTGGCATCAAACGGCTTAAAATAGTTTCTCTGAAGTTGTTGTTGTTATTATTGTTGCTGTTGCTAGTGTTGTTGTTGTTGTTATTGTTGTTATTGTTGTAGCTGTTGTTATTGCTGTTGTTGTTGTTATTGTAGCTGCTGTTGTTGTTGTTGTTGATGTTGTTATTGTTGTTGTTATTGCTGTTGTTGTTGTTGTTGCTGTTGTTGTTGTTATTGTTGTTGCTGCTGTTGTTGTTATTGCTGTTGTTGTTGTTATTGTAGCTGCTGCTGTTGTTGTTGATGTTGTTATCGTTGTTGCTGCTGTTGTTGTTGTTGTTGTTATAGCTGTTGTTGTTTATGATGTTGTTGTTGTTGTTTTGTTGTTGTTATTGTCGTTTCTGCAAAAACAAATAAAATGTTGTGATTGTAGTTGTTGATGTGGTTGTTGTTGTTGTAGTAGTTGTTGTTGTAGTAGCTGTTGTTGTAGTAGCTGTAGTTGTAGTAGTTGTAGTTGTATTAGTTGTAACAACAACAAGGTATTACATCAGTTTCAGTTATCTTTCATTATGACAAGTCTTCATATTTAACATTCTTGTTACCAACTAATTAAATCTAACTGCAACAAAAAGGTTTCTCCCCCCCCCCCCCTCTCTCCCCCCTCCCTCCCCCCTCTCTCTCTCCCTCTCTCTTTATTTATTTTTTATTTATTTTTAAGGGTGAACAATTAAAAATAAAATAAAAAGTAGATAAAAAAGTATATATATTTTTTTCCTTCTTAAATTTAATAATGACTAATTTTGAAATTCCACTGTCTCATTCTTTCCGTTAAATACCTAATATAAAGAACCGCAAAAAAAAACCAAAAAAAAACCTCTACGAACTCCCTAAAAAAAACCCCTACAAAAGACAATATAAAATAAGACAGTTTCTATTTTCGAACCCTTTTTTTGAAATTTATTTATCATCTAATATTAAATGTCATTGTTGTGTTAAACTAATACACAGTATTTTCTCTTCATCTTTGCTTTCTCCCCTTCCTCCTCCTGGTCCCGTACACGCCTCCCTCATATCAAACCCTTCTCCTTCTCCCCTACACGCCTTCCTCATATCAAGCCTCTCCGCTTCTCCCCTACACGCCACCCTCACGCCAAACCCCTCTCCTCCTATGCCCTGTTCACCTCCCTCATATCAAACCCCTTCTGCTCACGTTCACGCCACCCTGATATCAACCCCTTCTCTTCCCGTGCACGCCACCCGCAAATCAACTCCTTTCTCCTCCCGCACACACCACCTTCATATTAACCCTATCTCCTCCCATACACGCCGCCCTCAAATCAACCCCTTCTCATCCCGTACACGCCACCCTCATATTAACCCTTTTTCCTCTCATACACGCCACATTTACATCAACCCCTTCTCCTCCTTCTCCTTCCGTACACGCTACCCTGACATCAACCCCTTCTCCTCCTCCCGTACACGCTACCCTGACATCAATCCCTTTCTCTTCCTCCCCCCTATACACGCCACCCTTATATCAAACACCATCTACTGCCGTACACACATCCCTCCCACCACCCCACCAACCACCACCCCACCAACCACCCCACCAACCACCCAACCAACCACCCCACCAACCACCCCACCAACCACCCCACCAACCACCCCACCAACCACCACCCCACCACCCCACCAACCACCCCACCTACCAACATATTATTGAAAGAATTCCTGCAAAAGATTTACCAGGTAGAAACCAATTGTTCTTCACAAAATTTAAGAACATTTTTCAGTGCAGATTCTTCTCAAAAGGAATTGTAGAAATTCAAATAGATTATGAGACAACAGAACTGAAAACCTCTTTCAACCTATTACCCTCTTTTAATTTTTAACTCTTTGTCATTTTTCTGTTTAGTCTTTCATCTATAATCAGCTCATCTAGTTGGCATATTTCACCGATTTCTAATCTGGGCGATTAGCATCCTGTCTACTATATTTGTTGTTTTGTCGCATTTCTATTCGTTTATACAATTATAAATATGTATGTATGCATCCATGCATGTATGTGTGTGTGCATGTATGTGTGTATATGTATGTATATATATGAATGTGTGAATATATGAATAAATGTGTATATGTATGTATATATATATATATGAATAAATGTGTATATGTATGTGTATATATATGAATAAATGTGTATATGTATGTATATATATGAATAAATGTGTATATGCATGTATATATATGAATAAATGTGTATATGTATGTATATATATATGAATAAATGTGTATATGTATGTATATATATATGAATAAATGTGTATATGTATGTATATGTATGTATATATATGAATAAATGTGTATATGTATGTATATATATGAATAAATGTGTATATGTATGTATATATATGAATAAATGTGTATATGTATGTATATATATATATGAATAAATGTGTATATGTATGTATATATATATATGAATAAATGTGTATATGTATGTATATATATGAATAAATGTGTATATGTATGTATATATATATATATATGAATAAATGTGTATATGTATGTATATATATATGAATAAATGTGTATATGTATATATATATGAATAAATGTGTATATGTATGTATATGTATGTATATATATGAATAAATGTGTATATGTATGTATATATATGAATAAATGTGTATATGTATGTATATAATAAATAAATAACAAAGAACATATGAATAAATGTGTATATGTATGTATATATATATGAATAAATGTGTATATGTATGTATATATATGAATAAATGTGTATATGTATGTATATATATATGAATAAATGTGTATATGTATGTATATATATATGAATAAATGTGTATATGTATGTATATGTATGTATATATATGAATAAATGTGTATATGTATGTATATATATGAATAAATGTGTATATGTATGTATATATATGAATAAATGTGTATATGTATGTATATATATATGAATAAATGTGTATATGTATGTATATGTATGTATATATATGAATAAATGTGTATATGTATGTATATATATATATGAATAAATGTGTATATGTATGTATATATATGAATAAATGTGTATATGTATGTATATATATATATATATGAATAAATGTGTATATGTATGTATATGTATATATATGAATAAATGTGTATATGTATGTGTATATATATGAATAAATGTGTATATGTATGTATATATATGAATAAATTTGTATATGTATGTATATGTATGTGTATATATGAATAAATGTGTATATGTATGTATACATATGAATAAATGTGTATGTATATATATATATAAACCTATCTATTTGTATGTGTATATATATATATATATATATATATATATATATATACACACATACATACATTTATACATATATATTTGAATCACTATTTCCTATTGAGGTCGTCGGTCAGGCTGACATAGAAAGGCTGGTAAAGGTCGTTACAATTGATGGTGGCCATGTAGCAAGTTCTAAATGTGCTGTTAAGGAATTTTAATAAACAAGAACCAATCAAATGACAAAATCAGAAAAGAATTGATCATCTTACCTATGATATGTCTTAACATATTACCTATGATATGTCTTAACATATTACCTTTGATATGTCTTAACATCTTACCTATGATATGTCTTAACATCTTACCTATGATATGTCTTAACATATTACCTTTGATATGTCTTAACATCTTACCTATGATATGTCTTAACATCTTACCTATGATATGTCTTAACATATTACCTATGATAGGTCTTAACATCTTACCTATGATATGTCTTAACATATTACCTATGATATGTCTTAACATCTTACCTATGATATGTCTTAACATCTTACCTATGATATGTCTTAACATCTTACCTATGATATGTCTTAACATATTACCTTTGATGTGCACGAATACCATCTTATCTGTGATGCTGCATATTGCATATATATATATAAATATATATATAAGTTTATCCCGGGTTCAATCGGGGGTAACCACAGTAAGTAAGGTACTCAATACATAGAGTATAAATATTTAATATAGAAACGGCTTCTACAGGACTAGAACTGTTTCATTAAAAGGAAGTCATCAGGGCTTTCCTGGTGATTTCCTTCCAATAAAACAGTTCTAGTCCTGTAGAAGCCATTTCTATATTAAATATTTATACTCTATGTATTGAGTACTTTACTTACTGTGGTTACCCCCGATTTAACCCGGGATACACACACACGCACACACACACACACACACACACACACACACACACACACACACACACACAGAAAATGTGGTAAGAAACCAAGTGGACCATAGCGCACCAGAGTACTCGATACTTAGGGTAGTAGAGTGGGTAATAGGAAAAGAATTAGAACCCCGACGGCTGAGCTCCGTCCGTTTCGACAGCTAGATCAGACCGGATCTAGCTCGGATCTAACTGTCGAAACAGGCGGAGCTCAGACGTCGGGGTCCTGATTCTTTTCCTAAATATATAATAAATTACTGTATTTTGAGCTGTTTGAACTTCTCCACCCATGTTTCCAATATTTTTTTATTGCTTTTGTAAAGAACGATATTTTTTCATATATATATATTACTCCATTACATGTTCTAGTCGACAGTCTGAAGCCTTTCTGAGGCACCGCCATTATATATATATATAATTGTTTCTACTTTAGGCACAAGGCCAGCAATTACCCAGTGCATTACTGGTACTTTAATGACCGGGTTCAGTATGAATCCGGTGACATCATCAGGTATTCAAAATTTAACAAAGGAGTATAATCCATGGGGCTGAAAAGACAGAGAGACAAGAAGGCGGTCACACATTTAGCAGTTTCTAGTATCTTATCTATTATGTGTCTGAGTTCCACTAAGCTCTGATGTGTCTGAGTATTATCTTAGCTACGATGTGTCTAAGTATCATTTATCTATGATGTTTGAATATCACTTACCTATGATGTTTTAGCATATTATCTATGTTAGACCTGAGTATCTTATCTATGATGTATCTTAGCATATAATCTATCATTGGCCTGAGTATCTTATCTATGATGTATCTTAGCATATAATCTATATGTCCGAGTATCTTACCTATGATCTATCTTAACATATATTCTATATGTCTGAGTATCTTAGCATACAATCTATATGTCTGAGTATCTTAACTATGATGTGAGCATGATCTTAACTCTGTGTGTGTGTGTAAAATATAACTAATTCAGTTAATGTTTGACTGCTGTATGTACCTTTGTACACATACATACACACACACACACATATACACACATACATATATACATATACACCCACATTCACACATACACACACATACACACGCAGACACATATACGAGGGTAAGCTGAAATGTTCATCGGCTGACTATGAAGAAGTGATGCTAGAGCTGTGAAATCTTACATGCATTAATTTCAATTCTTCTTAATAACTGCATTGTTTCTTTCCAGCGGCCATGTTAAAAAATAAACCTCATTTGGTCATTCCATGAGAGTATCTTGATCAGCCTATGAACTTTTAAGCCCACTCTCGTATGTATGTGTGTATATATATATACGAGGTGTGTCAGAAAAGTTCCAGGACTGATGTCACAAAAGATTTATTTCAAACCCAAACTTCACACTGAGAGTTTTCTCCTTCAAAGTAATCCCCCTGGAGTCTAATGCACTTTTCCATCCTTTTCTGCCACGCTTGCATGCACTCCTGGAAGGATTCTTCCGGGATCCTCCGCAGTTCCGTCGTCACGGCCTTTTTGATGTCGTTAACCTCTTCAAAATGGGTCCCCTCCGGGTCGTACTCGAAGATCCATGACTCATCACCGGTGATGACTGTCCCTAGCAAGTCTGGTTCGGTTTCAAGACGCTCGAGGATGTCCTGGAACACTTGCATGCGTCGACCCTTCTGGTCATCGTTCAACAGTTTTGACACCATCTTCGCGCAGACTTCCCGCATGTCCAAATCTTCAGTGAGAATCTTCCAGACGCTGTCCCGATCCATGCCCAGCTCATTTGCCATCAGTCGAACAGTCAGCCGACGATCGCTACGCACCATCTGCCTGACGCGCTCAACATTGACCTCAGTCCTGGTTGTTGAGGGCCTTCCGCTCCTGGGGTCATTTTGCACCACTCAAAAACACGTGAGCATGACATCGTCTCATCTCCATACACTTGCTGCAGCAATCCCAGTGCTTCTGACGGAGTTTTCCCCAACCCTGCCAGAAACTTCAAGTTTGTTCGTTGTTCTGTGCTCATTGCTTGACGACCTGAAACAGAGGACATGTATATAAAATTATGAAGAAAAAAGTTTGATCGCTGCAGAGAGCTAAGATTACAGTTACATACTCCAGCCATTTACAGGTTCATTTCACAAGCAGGCTGTTCGGTTGATTGAACAACTAGACCACTCATCCTCGAAACCGACGTAGATCGTGACTTCTTCTGAGACAATTTATAAATGATTCCTCAGCAGTTTTCACCCCCCCCCCCACACACACACGCACACACACACAGCTATCTACACACACACATACACACAGTCATCCACACACACAGCCATCTACCCACGACCCATCCACCTACACACCTATCTAACCATGCACACATTGAACTTTGTTAATTACTGAAGATAATACTCCCCCCCCACACACACACACCATCATCATCACCCGCCCCCACCATCACCACCCCACCATCACATCCCCACCATCACCCCCACCAACACCATCATCACTACCACAGCAATGACATCACCTCGACCACCAAAACCACTTCGACAACAATTACATCACACCCACCAGCACCATCACCACCCACAACCGCCACCATAACCATTACACTACTACCACCATCATCGCCACCACCACCAGCACCACCACTACCACCATCATCGCCACCACCACCAGCACCACCACTACCACCATCATCGCCACCACTACCACCATAATCGCCACCACCACCACTACCACCATCATCGCCACCACCACCAGCACCACCACTACCACCATCATCGCCACCAGCACCACCACTACCACCATCATCGCCACCACCACCAGCACCGCCACTACCACCAACACTGCCACCATCATCGCCGCCACCACCACCACCACCATCATCGACACCACCACCACCTCCGCCATTATCGCCACCACCACCACCACCACCTCCACCATTATCGCCACCACCACCATCAGTTCTATCTGTCAACCGGAACAATCTAGTCATCAAATCACACACACACCTTAATTGCACAACTGAGTCAGTGATGTGTGTGTGTGCGCGCATATGTGTATGTCTATATGTGTGTGTCTGTGTTTATGTATGTGTTTATCTGTCTACGTGTATGTATGTATGTATGTGCGTGTTTGTGGATGTGTATTTGTGTATGCGTGTTTGTGGTTGTGCTTGTCTATGTATGCTTGCGTGTAAGTGTGTGTGTGTGTGTGTATATATATATATATATATATGCATGTATGTGGCACGAATGTTTGTACGTGTATGTATGTGTATATGTGCGTATTAGCTTGCGTGATTCCGTGCATGTGTCTACGTTTGTGTATGTGTACGTGTGTATGTACGTTTGAGTGTATGTGTACGTGTGTGCGTGTATGTGTGTGAGTGTGTATGTTTGTGTGTACGCGTGTATGTGTATGTGAGGTGTTTGTGTATGTGAAGTGTTTGTGTATGTGAAGTGTTTGTGTGTGTATGTTTGTGCGTATGTGTGAATGTGTGCACGCGTGCGTGTGTATGTGAGGTGTTTATGTGTGTGTATGTGAGATGTTTATGTGTGTGTATGTGAGATGTGTGTGTGTGTGTGTCTTACGTTTGGCTTCTAAAATCATTCGGAACTCCCTACGTTGAGTCCCTTTCTATCCCTGAAATCCTCATGCATTGTTTCTAAGCCCTGCATTATGTCTAGTTCCCTACTGTGCTTCCAAAACCCTTCCACTATTTAATCAACGCCCCCCCCCCCCCTCATCCGGTCCCGGGTCCCATTTTTTTATTTTTATTTTATTTTATTTTCTGTGAAGGCGCATCGTTTAGTGGTTAGTACGTCGGACTTAAAATCGTGAGGTTGTGAGTTCGATTCTCAGCCCAGGCTGTATGTTGAGTTCTTGAGCAAGACACTTTATTTTACGTTGCTCCAGTTCACTCAGCTGTAGAAATGAGTTATGACGTCGTTGGTACCGAGCTGTGTCATTAGCCTTTGCCTTTCTCTTGGACAACATATATATAGTGTATATATATATATTGTGTGTATATTGTATATATATATATATATAGTGTGTATATTGTATATATACATCCGTTGTGATGTCACTGGTATCAAGCTGTATCGTCAACCTTTGTCTTTCTCTTGGACAACATATAGTGTATATATATAGTGTGTATATTGTATATACAGAGCCGGATTTACGTATAAGCTAAACAAGCTATAGCTTAGGGCCCCCACTTTCTTGGGCCCCCGAAAGAATTGAAAAAAAAACGATGTGTAGATTTCCAAAATATAAGATAAAAAAGAACTAAAATAATGCAATAGTTTTAAACAGTTTTCTGCTTTAATATTGATCGTTTTGCAGTTTTTATAACATTTTTTATAACATATAAAGGGCCCCATTATCTCAAATAGTTTAGGGACTCATCAAATCTAAATCCGGCACTGTGTATATATATCAGTTGTGATGTCACTGGTATCAAGCTGTATTGTCAATCTTTGCTTTTCTCTTGGACAACATATATATAGTGTATATATATAGTGTGTATACTGTATATATATAGTGTATATACTGTGTTCAGGTTATGTAACTGTTATAGAAACACGTGTCAATAAATTCCTTTCAACTAAACTGTATCCATTCAAATCTTTCTATATATATATATATATATATATATATATATATATATATATATATATATAGTGTATATACTGTATATATATATATCAGTTGTGATGTCACTGGTATCAAGCTGTATCGTCAACCTTTGCTTTCCTCTTGGACAAGTCCACTGTTGGCCCTCTAGTTGGTGAAAATGGCGCATTCCCAGATAATGCCGAAACGATGGGCGAGATACTGCAGAAACAATACTGCTCTATGTTCAGCAATCCTGATATGGCCGATCTGGGCTGTATCAGTGATGTTAACCCCCAACACACTATATCAGACATAACGTTTGGCGCCCCTCCAACATAATATATAGTGTATATATAGTATATACACTATATATAGTGTATATAGTATATATATATATAGTGTAATCATAGAGTATATAGTGTGTATATTGTGTATATATATAGTGTGTACATAGTGTATGTATAGTGTGTACATACTGTATATATATAGTGTTTATATAGTGTGTACATAGTGTATATATAGTGTATATATAGTGTATATATAGTATGTACATAGTGTATATATAGTGTGTACATACTGTATATAGTGTATATATAGAGTGCATAGTGTATATATAGTGTGTACATAGTATATATAGTGTGTATATAGTGTATATATAGTGTGTATATAGTGTATATATTGTATATATAGTGTGTACATACTGTATATAGTGTATATATAGTGTGCACATAGTGTATATATAGTGTATATATAGTGTGTGCATACTGTATATAGAGTATATATAGTGTGTAGATAGTGTGTACATAGTGTATATATATAGTGTGTACATACTGTATATAGTGTATATATAGTGTGTACATAGTGTATATATAGTGTGTACATACTGTATATATAGTGTGTACATACTGTATATAGAGTATATATAGTGTGTACATAGTGTATATATAGTGTGTACATACTGTGTATAGAGTATATATAGTGTGTACATAGTGTACATATAGTGTGTAGATAGTGTATATATAGTGTGTAGATATAGTGTCTATATATAGTGTATGTATAGTGTGTATGTAGTGTACATAGTGTATATATTCCACAGACACGTGTACCGTAATTCTCAGGAAGATTCAGCATGACAGTGTATGACAAGACTGTCCCTTTGTGTTACAGTTCATCGTATAAGTGGCTGAACTTTTCACAGACGCGTGTACTCTTAATGTAATTCTCAGGGAGATTCAGCAGGAGATTGTCTGACAAGGCCAACTCTTTGAATTACTGGTACAGTTCATTTTATCTATATATTACTAAAACTCTCTGATTGCTTGCTTGTCTGTAATGTAATACAGCCAAAAGGGCGCATAATGGGAAAATACTTTGAAAGGAAGTTGACCCGTAATGTATTTCTCAGGGAGATTCAACATGGCACAGTGTCTAGCATGGCTGACCTCTGAATTACAGGTACAGTCCTTTCGATGGGCTTTCAAAAACTTTCCATCTTCTCAATTTCACTCACAAGAGCAACTTCTTGCCCATTGATGTTTCCCTGAATCTCGGTCTGTGAGCATCACTAATGCCCCTGCGGTTTCTCTGTCATTCCGTTACAGTGCTGGCCGCCTCACACGTCATACGGCTCTCAACGATATCAGAAAACATGGCCTGGACGACGCAGGCTTCTCGAGCCAGCGAGCCTTCCCGAGGGGGCGGCAAAAGACCACATGGCATGGCGTTGTTCCAGTTCCGCGGGGGTAGGCCCCTCATCTGGAATGCTACATGCTGTGACACCTTCTCTAGCGGCAACCTTCAGCTACCTGTCCAGGCTTTGCTGCCTGTCAGGCCGAAGAGAACAAACTGTGCAAGTATCGGCCGCTCTCTGATAAATTTGTGGAAGAGCCTGTAGCAGTGGAGACTTCTGGCGTTCTTGGTTTCCGGACCACATCACTGCTATCAGAGCGCAGTTGGCTGCCCGCAGGTACAAGCCCCATGAGGTGGATTAGCTGTTCCAACACGTCTCCCTCACCGTGCTCCGGGGGCAATGTCTTCTCCATCCTGTCGGCCGGGATCAAGAGGCGAACGACATATTAGAGAATATGACTTGTTCATAAAAGCAATATGGGAAATAAACATACACCCCCTGTGTAGTATCAGAACTGTAATATTAATTGTTTCTACTTTAGGCATAAGGCCAGCAATTTGAAGGGGAGGAGAAGTCGATTAAATCGACCCAGTGCATTACTGGTGCTTTTTATTTTATTGACTCCGTAAGGATGAAAAGCAGAGCTAATCTCGTCTATTTATTTATTTTTCTATCAACATTAATACAGATGATAGTAAGTTATGTGAATTGGTACATGTTGGGGGACTGTTAATGTTTAGGTTTAGTGGTGTAAAGTTAAGGTCTACCTTATACTGTCGATGTTTAGGTTTAGTGGTGTAAAGTTAAGGTCTACCTCATACTGTTAATGTTTAGGTTTAGAGGTGTAAAGTTAAGGTCTACCTCATACTGTTAATGTTTAGGTTTAGTGGTGTAAAGTTAAGGTCTACCTCATACTGTTAATGTTTAGGTTTAGTGGTGTAAAGTTAAGGTCTACCTCATACTGTTAATGTTTAGGTTTAGAGGTGTAAAGTTAAGGTCTATCTCATACTGTTAATGTTTAGGTTTAGTGGTGTAAAGTTAAGGTCTACCTCATACTGTTAATGTTTAGGTTTAGAGGTGTAAAGTTAAGGTCTATCTCATACTGTTAATGTTTAGGTTTAGTGGTGTAAAGTTAAGGTCTACCTCATACTGTTAATGTTTAGGTTTAGAGGTGTAAAGTTAAGGTCTATCTCATACTGTTAATGTTTAGGTTTAGTGGTGTAAAGTTAAGGTCTACCTCATACTGTTAATGTTTAGGTTTAGTGGTGTAAAGTTAAGGTCTACCTCATACTGTTGATATTTAGGTTTAGTGGTGTAAAGTTAAGGTCTATTTCATACTTTATTAGTCACGAAAATTGTTCTGCCGCGGGCCATAGAAAAGTAGTTTACGGGCCTCGTGTTTCAGACCCCAGATCTACAAACTCCTTCGTTGTCTTGTTGAGTTAGTGTTGTTTTGTTTATAGTCGTTTCTTTGTGTAGCCTTACTGTTGTTTTGGCTGCTGCTACTGCTGTGTACTTAATGACCTCAAGTCCCGCACTACTCAAACTTGTCCTGGCCTTCCTTTTCTCTCTAACTGGACACCGCTCCTCTCTACTTATTCTTACTTCGTTAATCACAGACACGTACACATACGTGCGCACACTTACACCCACACACATACTCACATACACACACACATACATAGGGGCGGCGGAAGTACTTCTGAACTGGTGGCGGTGGTATGTGTGTGTGGAGGGGGGACACACACACACACACACACAAATTTAGTCAATTTATTTGTAGTGATTAGTTTAGTTGTTATTATCTAATATCAACAGGGTGGTGGATTGACAGGATCGGTAGAGCGTCAGACACCATGCCTCACGGCACTACGTTCTAAGTTCAAATCCCGCCGAGGTTAACTTTGCCTTTCATCCTACCGGGGTCGATAAAATAAAGTACCAGTAATGTATTGAGTAATTGCTGGCCTTGTGCCAAAAGTAGAAACAATTACAGGGTGGTGGATTGGCAGGATCAGTAGAGCGTCAGACGCCATGCTTCACGACATAGAATTACGGCCCTTTATGTTCTGAGTTCGAATCTTCCATCATTTCTCTATTAGCAGTATCGGTAGAGCGTCAGACACTATGCTTTAGAGCATCGTTACGGCGCCTTACATTGAGTTTAAATCCTACCGAGGTTAGGTTTGCCTTTCATCCTTACGAGGTTGATAAATAAAATATAATGCACTGGGGTCGATTTAATCGACTTTACCCTCCTCTTCAAATTGTTGGCCTTGTGCCTAAAGTAGAAACAATTGTCTAATATCAACCAAGATATAAAAAAAAAGTTCGATATGCGATAAACATAACATGTACATAAATAGTATGGTAGTTTAGAGAGAAATATATAATTATTAAGGGTGGGCATGGTCCCCCTGCTCCCCCTAGTTCTACCGCCCCTGATACACACAGATGTTGGGCCTCCGTCGTCAATCTCATGGACTTTAAAGAACTGGAACACTCATCGTCGAAACCGACGGATGTCAGGCGAAATAAGAAGGCAAAGTCTCTATCGAGTCAATGGAGATACTTTGACGCAGTCACAGGACATGCTAGAAACAGCAGCCAAATCTCTCTTAAATCGCATCTCTCCACCGTTTTATACAAATTCAGACCTACTAACCCCAAAACGGGGAGAAATGAGGCAAAATGGGGAGATTTTACATAATGAAAGCTATATCCATTTTCACCAGAGAAGACATCTCTCACCCACCTCGAAGTGGGTGGGAATTCTGCTCGTCGGGCGTGGAGAATTGACAGATCTGCCTTTCATCTTTTTGGGGTCGATAAAATAAAGTACCAGTCAAGTGATGTGATAGTCACATAACTCCTAAGGGCGGGGGGTGTATTCATGGGCATTTTAAGTCTGGCGGAGTCCATCCCACTCCAGCCTGAGTACAGCAGATTTCTTCCAGAGAAGGATTATGAGTGAGAGAAAGAAAGAGATAGAGAGGAAGATTCGACCCACTACTAGACTGGTACTTTTTTTTGTCGACCCCGAAAGGATGAAAGGCAAAGTTTACCTCGGTGGGATTTGAACTCCGAGAGCAGAGAGCCGGAACGAATAGCACAAACCCTTCTATCCAACGTTTTAATTTGCTGCCTTACCAGTTAAGTACTGGGTCGATATAATCAACTTTCTTCCACTACGAAATTGCTGGCCTTGTGCGTAAACTAGAAACCAATATTACATATTTCATTTAATTATAAACATTTGCAGAGCTGTTAACTCTCCCCGTCCGACGGTTGGCAGGTCTGGAAAGGTAATTACATAAATATTTCACATTAAAGTATAGAATCAAAACAAAAGGAAATATATTTTAATCATGATGTATCACCGGCGCCTGATTTAGGACATTTTGAAGCCCTGTGTTTGTTAAGTTATGAGGCCCCTTATTTGGGCCCAGTAGGTAATTCTTTGTAATTCATTGGCAGGAAGATGCCCCCCCCCCCGGCCAACCTAAGCACAATGGAAAATCTGGCACTGTTTCCCATAAAAATAGAATTCATGAAACCTTATAAATATCTATCTGGGGCGGGTAAAATTCCCGAGATTGATGGACGAGTTCTCTCCAGCGGTCTGTCCCTCATCGTCGCCGCCATGTCCTGCGTCTCCCAGACACCAGTGTCTGTCCTTAGGGCATCCATATATTTCAACCTCGGTCTCCCTCTTTCAGTGTGTCAACTGAATGTCGGTGAGCATGTCCAGCTAACCTCAATCTCCTCTGTGTTACTTATAAATATAACACAAACATATACAATGAAATCGGGGGAAAACCTAAGTTTATCAATCTGTCACACATCACAAGTGGCAGCGGAACCTCCTAAAATTTGTTGAAGCAAGCTAACAGGCTCGCAGAATTACTACGGATGATGGCGTGGCTAAGGCGCAGAAACAGCCAAGCACCTTCATGGGCATCACTTGACACATCGGTAAGGCGAGCAGCTAACAATGACAAGAACTTCGCTGTCAGCGACCCAGTTTCTTCGAACGTCACTGGCTGTAAGAAATAGTTTACCGTTAATTCCCGGTACTTTAGAATTTTATTCTGTTCGGATACGAAAGCAGTGACCCTCGCTCACATTTACCACAGCATCCAGGATGTGGGAAGGAGCAACTGACTGTGATGTCCCAGAGGAGACAGCTCCCTCTTACTCAGGGGAAAAAAGTTAGACTATCTGGTCTCTTCCCATCAATTCTGGATAAATTAGCCGGCTCCAAAACTGAGGGGATATTGTATATATTATTTGTGTGTATATTGTATATATTATTTGTGTGTATATTTTCATTAGAATTAGAAACAATTTGTAATGTTATTTATACAATTGTGTTTTTGAAATGACCAAGAAACGTCCTGTCAACTACAGCGCCGTGGTGACTCCACCAAGTGCTGTGGGTAAAAAAGAAAAAAAAATATATATATATATACATAGATTTATACGCTGTATAAAGTGTATTGATAATGTGATGTCTATTTATTTAGTTATTTAATTAATTTAAACGTCAGTATAGAGCTAGGGCAGAGTACTCTTTACAGTTAAGAAACAAAGGCAAGATAGACAGAAAGGTTTTTAAAAAAAAGAGAGTGGAAGCCAACGGAAAGAAAAAGAAATGTAAATAAGATTTTAAAAAAGTGAAAAACAAGGTCAGCTAAAAGTTTATTGAATTTCTTTCGTAGACTCCATGTATTGCAATATCTTGTTTATAGTTGATAGATCTTTGAGAATATATTGTAGCAGTGGAAACTTCCAGTGTTCTTGGCCCCGGGACCACATCCCTGCTCACTGCTACCAGAGCGGAGTTGGCTGCCCGCAGTTGTGAGCCCTGTGATGTGGCAGTGACTCTTTCAGCGTGTCGCCGTCCTCCGAGGCAATGTTTTCTTCATCCTGTCGGCCGGGACCACGAGGCGGGCTGACTTTTAAGTTTCAGTTATGGTGGTGGTAGCGTGTTGATTTGATTTACTTCCATAAGCATACATACGTACATGATTTACTGCCTGACTCTGGAGATTATTCGCTTTGTGCTTATTGCTTATCATGGAAGATTTTTAATGATCAACTTCAATATGTCCTCTCTCTCAGACTGGTGGTTTCTGCATTGGAACAAATAGTGCAAAAGAGTTTCTGAGCAGTAGGTGATTCTCTCTACAACCATTACCTCTAAGGGAGATAATTGAAAAGAGAGTAAATTGATCGTGTGACTTATCTCCCTTTATTTACACGTAATCGTTTTCGTGCCGAAACGTTGTTGTTTTTTAGTTACATTGTCGTTCTTCGAAATCTTCGTTTAAAAATAACCAAACGAAGAAACAACATTCATTTTGGACTTATAAAAAGCGAAAGAAACATTTTATAAAGATGTCTGTTGAAGAATTACAGCAAAAAATTCATCAACTTGAAGAAAAGTTGGCTGTTTACGAACAAGATGTTAAGTCTAGTTCAAACCAGAGATCGAAAATTGACAAAATGAGTTCAGAAGTTGTTGATTCTAACCCTTACAGGTACACTGTAAATTTATATTTCTTCCTTGTAATTCCCTTATCTGAGATATATAATTCCCTTATCTGAGATATATCTTCCAAAGAACACCTCGACTATATCTATTAACAGTTCTCTCTCCATTAATTAGTCTCCCTCTTTCTATATATGTAGATGACTGGATTTAATGCCTTAATTGTTATGAGTTTATATCCCTCTCAGATAGACTGATTTAAAAAAATAAAATACCTTTAAATTACAATCGACAATATCTGACCCGGACAAATTTTGCCATTGTATGTTGTCGAAAGCAATTTGTATTTATCACTTAAGTCAACCATATGTCAAACATATTTAGTAGTTGCTACGAAGCTGGACACGAATTATTGTAGATAGATATATGTAGTTGTATTTATTATTCGAAGATAAATATATACATAGGTGGGAAACTATATATACTTGTTGTTTTACACTTGGGTTTTATTGTTGTTTTGTTAACGTTGCTGTCGTTGTGGTTTTGTGTGGGGGCGTGCGGGAGAATGTTCTATGGCGTGCAGAACACGAGGCACAAGCCGCCTCGGGGGATCAGCGGAGGACAGAATGGTGAAAGTGTTACCCCAAAGGATAGCGAAGGAGGCATGTTGAAATAACCATTTCAACTCGTGGGACTCATTCCAGCTGGTGGCCAACTCTGCCTCGATAGCAGTGAATGGGGAGCAGGTTGGAGGACCCAGAACGTCAGCAGTTTCCGCTGCTATAGGTTCGGGACCCAGAACTCCAGAAATCTCCACTGCTATATGTTCGGGGTCCCAGTACACCAGAGGTCTCTACCGCTAGAGGCTCAACGACAAACCTATCTGAAAACAGCTGATACTTCAACAGCTGGTGATCTTCAATAATTTTATATCTAATACTAAACCAATACTCTTTAGTACTTCGATACAGCTATTGTTTATATATCTTATTCCCCCCTCCCACTATCAAATGGACTTCCGTCGGCCCCAATGGCGATTGTTCCAGTTGTTGGATCAGAGAGAACTGAGTTTATTTTATCATGGCACCAGCACTATCTCTTTACTGTGTGGGATGGGTGCATTTTATCATGGCCCTAGCACTTTTCAATGTGTGGAATGGGTGCATTTTATCATGGTACCAGCACTACCACTTTTCAATGTGTGGGATGGGTGCATTTTATCATGGTACCAGCACTACCACTTTTCAATGTGTGGAATGGGTGCATTTTATCATGGTACCAGCACTACCACTTTTCAATGTGTGGAATGGGTGCATTTTATCATGGTACCAGCACTACCACTTTTCAATGTGTGGGATGGGTGCATTTTATCATGGTACCAGCACTACCGCTTTTCAATGTGTGGGATGGGTGCATTTTATCATGGTACCAGCACTACCACTTTAGAGTGTGGGCTGGATGCATTTTATTGTAGCACCAATACTACCACTTTATTGTGTTGGCTAGATGCATTTTATCATGGCACCAGCACTACCACTTTACAATTCATCATTAAACATTAGCTGTATTAGAAAATCATACAACACACTATAAACTAGGCATGGGCAACCTTTTTCGAGCAATGTGCCACACAAGATGTGACTCATTATAGGGCACTACTAAAAAATTCAAGGCAATTTTGAAATTAGGCATACCATTTAGAAAGCCAAATGGGCTGCATGCAGCCCAGGCACTGTTAACCATGCGAGACAATAATTTCTATATATTAGTGATGAATTGGTAGATTTCTTTGGGTGTCAGGCAAATTCCTTGTGGCATTTGTTCCATCCCTTTATGTTCTGCAATTTCAACTTAGACTTTAGAAGGATGAAAGACAGTCTCAAGCCCGTATGCTCATCAGGCTGCTGCTTATCCCGGTTTCCATGGCGGGAAGCAACTGAGCATAGAAGACTCTCCCCTGGACAGGATGCAAGTCCAGCACAGGGTTAAATCCCCAGCTATTGCTGTTACTCATTTTCAGCTGATTATACTGGAGCAACATGAAATGAGGTGTTTTGCTCAAGAACACAACACACAACCCAGTTCAGGAATCAAATCCATGTCATTAATATCGTAAGTCTAACAAGTATTCCCATCATGCGCCATTTTGACTGTATTAAATTACAGACAAGCACACAATCACAGAGTTTTAGTAGTATATAGATAATTGGCAGTCGTTATAGTGCTTCATGGTATTTATTCTAGCTTTTTGCATTGCTCGTTCAAATCCTGCCAGTGTCAGGTTTGTCTTTCATCTAGGCAAGGTTGATAGATAAATTGCAGATTAAATACTGAGGTTGGAGTTCCTCTATATCGCTTTCTCACTTCCTTTCTTTTGTCTTCTCTTTTTCACTTTCTCTGGAAGAAATCAGCCATGTTTAGACCTGGACAGAGATGGACACCACAAGGTTTAACCCTTTAGCATTTACTCTATATATACTATTGTATTTTCACAGTAAAGGCTTTACTTCACATAACTATCTCACATAATATCGATTCTACAAGATTTTGATATTCATTTTGAGAACAATACCTTAACATCAGTATGAGTGGCTGGTTACAGCCGGTTTGAACAGAAAGAAGTGAGAGAATTATGGCCAAATACAGCCGGTTTAAATGCTAAAGGGTTAAGATGCTCCAGATATGCTATATATCACTACATTACTTCTACAACAACATCAGAAGTTAAGGCTGTGACATATATGTATGTTTCTAGTTTTACTCTGAAAGTCAAACAACTAAATAATGCTTAAATTTTTTCCAAATTCTTGATGGCAAATTTGTTATTTTTTAACACACAGGCGTTAAAATTTATTGCAAAACAAAATATCCTGTAGTAAAAAAAATGTACAATATATATGGCAATATGGAAACAAAGAAAAGAGAGAGGAAAATAATAAGAAAAAAAAGGAAATTAAGCAACTAAATAAAGGAAGAGGAGGGGAGGGGGGACAGGCTCTACCCTTCCAGTCTGAGCAGTGTTTCAGTTGTGGCCTGCAGATAAAATGGCAAGAGTATTGCTGCAGAGAATGGCTGGTGACATCTACTGCAACAGCCGCTCCATCTTATGGGGATCCTTCATCAGGCAGGCTGCTGTCTTTCTGATTTTACGAAGGAAATCAGCAGTGTGGGAACCAAGATTACTTGAGGTCTCAACAGCAACCAATATGAAATGGAAGCTGTCAGTCAAGCCCTGTTATTGTGTTCTTTTATAGAAATCAGGTTTGTTCTATTGCAATGCTATGAAGTCATAACTCCTGATTATAGTTACGAGGCACTGTAGTGGTATATGTTGGGTTTTGGGCCCCTTAACCCTTTAGAATTTAAACCAGCTGTATCTGGCCACTCATACTGATGTTAAGGTATTGTTTTCAAAATAAATATCAAAATCTCATAGATTTTATATTATGTGAGATAAAGCCTTTTCCATGAAAATATAATAATAAATATAGAGTAATGTAAATGCTAAATCATTAAACCTGGGAGAGTCCATCCCTTTCTCTCTCTGAATGAAATTGGGTAGACAGAAATTGTTTGGAACCCCACCAATTCAAAAGGCTGGTGTTGTCACATCGTTTCATGCTGAATTTCCCTGAGAATTAGGGTAAAGGGACATGTCCTTGTTATATGCTCAGCCACTTACACGTTAATTCTACTGTCCAGCGAACACAGCCAACTTGTTCCAGAGAGAACTAACCCCAGTATTGAACTGAGTTAAAAGCAAAGTTGACCTTGGCAGGATTTGAACTCAGAGCACAGAGAACCAGAATGAATATGATGAAGCATTCTATCTGATGCTCTGCCAATTCACCACTATTCTTTCATTCTGTTATATTCTATTATTCTGGATGTTTACTAATCAAGATAATTCTATTGGTTTATCTTCAACAGTCGTTTAATGGCATTGAAACGGATGGGAATTGTTGATAATTATGAGGTGAGTGTATTTTGGGTTTCATCATCATCATCACCATCATCATCACCGTCATCACAAACCATCATCATCACCATTATAATCACCACCACCATCATCATTGTCACCATCATCAACATCACCACCATCATCATCAAAAACTATCACTATCATCATCACCACCATCTCCATTATCATCATTATCATTATCAGCCCCACCACCATCCTCATCACCACCTTTAACCCCCCCCCCCCCCCCATCACCATCACCATCTTTGGGTTTGAAATTATCTAATTTATATTTTCCCTGAATATTTTTATTATTATTACCGTGTATAGTTGAATATAAACTGAGGAATATCTGATTAATTATTTCTACTTTTGGCACAAGGCCAGCAATTATCCCAGTGCATTACTGGTACTTTATTTTATCGACCCTGTAAGGATGAAAGGCAAAGTTAACCTCGGCGGGATTTGAACTCAGATCATAAAGGGCCATAACTCTATGCTGCAAAGCCCGGCGTCCGACCCTCTACCGATACTGCCAATCCACCGCCCTTTAAAATTAATGGTAGAAAGTGTGATTGGCTTATATTTTGACAATTTTCACCAACTTCAACTTCTACATAAATAAGGTTTGGATATTTGCCCATTTCTAAAATACTGGGGTTGGCTTATAATAATAATTGTTTCTACTTTTGGCACAAGGCCAGCAATTATCCAGTACATTACTGGTACTTTATTTTATCGACCCCATAAGGATGAAAGGCAAAGTTAACCTCGGCGGGATTTGAACTCAGAATGGCAAGGGCCGTAACTCTATGCGTCAAAGCATGGCGTCCAACCCTCTACCGATACTGCCAATTCACCGAAATTATTGTGTACATTGCTCAGGTGCACTACAACTCATCAAAGGTGCATGAATAGTACATAGAATAATATACAAATGTCAGGGAAGTGAATAGTGTATGAATCATGATATACATGTGTGCGTGTGTATGGAGGGGGGCATATCAGGTGTAGTTTTGGCGAATTTCAGGAACCATGGAGGTTTTAAAGGATGCAGTGTCTCGACAGCTAACAACTGATGCAGGTAGTTTGTTCCATGCTTCAGCAACTCAGCATGAAAAAAATGTTTCTGAAAGTCATGGGAGCTCTGCTGTTTTCTGACTTTGTAGGCATGCCCATGGGTGTTAGATACATGGAATTCAAAAAGGTGTTCAGGGTTGTTGTTGGCAAGATGGTAAATAATTTTGTGGGTGTTTACCAAGTCAGTTGCCAGACGTCCGAGCTTCAATGTATCCATGCCCAGGGAAGCAAAGCGTTCAGAGTATGGTAGATGCCTGATGGAGGGTATTCGCTTGGTTGCACGTCCCTGAACAGTTTCCAGGAGGTCAATATTCTGAGCAAGATAGGGGTTATCAGCTTGTATTTGAGTATATATGGTAACTACATTGTTAAGACAAGACAACCTATCTTATATATTTTTCAGGATATTCGTAATTTTTCCATCGCTGTGGTTGGTGTTGGAGGTGTTGGCAGTGTAACAGCGGAAATGTTGACAAGATGTGGTATTGGAAAGGTATTGATTTATTATTGTTGTTGTTTTGGTCATTAAGACAACTCGTCTAACCCATGCTAGCACTGAAAAATGGATGTTAAACAGTGATGATGATAGGGTAACTGTCTCTATGTTCTCTGTTTCAGTTAATTTTGTTTGACTATGATAAGGTGGAACTGGCTAATATGAACAGGCTGTTCTACCAACCACACCAAGCTGGAATGAGTAAAGTAGAAGCAGCTGAGAAAACTTTGATGTATGTTAGCTTCCTTGTTTTGTTTTATTAACCCTTTAATATTTACATTACTCTATATATACTATTATATTTTCATGGTAAAGGCTTTACCTTACATAATCTCAAATCTACCAAGATTTTGATGATATTATTGTTTATTTTGAGAATAATATCTTAATGCTGACATGAGTGGCCGGTTATGGCCAGTTTGAACAGAAAAAGGGGGAGAGAATGTTGGCCGGATGTGGCCAGTTTAAATGCTAAAAGGTTCAGGGCTGAAACACTTGCTTGAGTGTGTGTGGGGAGAGGGGTTCTTCTCTGAAGACCTTCTGTTATTCAGCTCACCTGAGAGTTCTTAACTACTTATTCATGTTCCATTTTCTTATTTGAATGTGTGTCTAAGTGTGTGTATGTTGGTGGTGGTGGTGTTGGTGGGTGGTGTTGGTGAGTGGTGTTTGTTGGTGAGTGGTGTTGGTTAGTGTTGTTGGTGAGTGGTGTTGGTTAGTGTTGGTGAGTGGTGTTGGTTAGTGGTGTTGGTGAGTGGTGTTGGTTAGTGTTGGTGAGTGGTGTTGGTTAGTGTTGGTGAGTGGTGTTGGTTAACACCATTCACTAACACCACTCACTAACTTACTAACCAACAAACAACACCACTAACCAACACCGCTAACCAACACCACTAACCAACACCACTAACCAACACTCACCAACACCACTAACCAACACTAACCAACACCACTAACCAACACTCACCAACCAACACCACTAACCAACACTCACCAACACTCTCCACCACTAACCAACACCACTAACCAACACTAACCAACACCACTCACTAACACAACTCACTAACACCACTCACTCACACACTACCACCACCACCAACACTACCACCACTACCAACACCACTATCACCACCATACTGTCATTACACACCACCACCGTTAACAACAAGAACAACATTCGCGCACTCTGCAGGTGACACTGTTTATTCCACAAAACACGCCATATTTATCATTGATCTCTTCTATTGATTTGCAGAGAAATCAATCCTGATGTGAAATTTGAAGTCTTTAATTACAATATTACAACAATGGACAACTTTCAGCACTTTATGGACAAGATTAAGTAAGCCTTGTTTAATTTTAATAACATAACATTTGATTTGGTATTTATCAAGCATTATTGTTGTTTTTAGTTTTATTTAGGGTGGTGCATTGGCAGCGTCGGACAATATGCATTGGCAGCGTCGGACAATATGCATCAGCAGCGTCGCACAATATGCATCACAGCATAGAGTTCAAATCCTGCTGAGGTTAGCTTTGCCTTTCATCCTTACAGGGTTGATAAAATAAAGTACCAGTAATGCACTGGGGTTGATTTAATTGACTTCCTGCCTCTCCAAATTGCTGGCCTTGTGCCTAAGTTGAGTGGTCAAGTGGTGGTCTCATTTTGTTATATATATATATATCATCATCATCATCACCGTTTTACGTCCGTTCTTCCATGCTAGCATGGGTTAGACGGGTTGTCCTGTTGTGGGCAGTGTCTGGTCGGCTGACCATGCCTTGCTCATACAGGAACTGATTTTGGCTTGATTTCTACAGCTGGATGCCCTTCCTAACACCAACCTCATTTCCAGTGAGTGCTGGGTGCTTTCTTTCCGTGGCACCTACACGACCACTTTACAGTGTGGGCTGGGTGCTTTTTTGCTGTGGCACCCCCACGACCACCTTGCAGTGGGAGGGTGTGGGGGCATATTGTCTGTATGCTTCAGCTTGTACCCATAGGAGGTCGGGTACTCTGTATTACTGCGTGACGCCAGAGGTCACGGTCGTGTGTCTTATATATATAAGAGAGTATTGAAGTTAGCTTGAAACATTGTGGAATAATAAGGTAAATTTCTTTAAGTCGTTTGGAAGCCTCGACAATGCAGATGGGTAAATCTCCGGGTAACAAGATCCGGTGGTGGAGAGAGAGATGTAAGTGGGTGTACGTTGAGATGTATGGCGTGTAGAAGAATGTAGGAAAGAGCGTAAAGGATAATAATAACACGAGATAGTTACCTTGGGAGAGATTTAATTGTTAAGATACTTTTTACATACATTTATATATAATAATAGTAATAAACGAAAGTTGTATACTTTATATCCTCTATTTATATAGAGGATGTAAAGTATACAACTTTCGTTTATTACTATTATTATTATAATTGTTTCTACTTTTCGTACAAGGCCAGCACATTTATTATAATAATAATAATAATAATAATAAAAAGGGTGGTGGATTGGCAGTATCGGTAGAGGGTCGGACGCCATGCTTTGACGCATAGAGTTACAGCCCTTTCCATTCTGAGTTCAAATCCCACCAAGGATAACTTTGCCTTTCATCCTTACAGGGTCAATAAAATAAAGTACCAGTAATGCACTGGGTAATTGCTGGCCTTGTGCCAAAAAGTAGAAACAATTATTATAATAATACTCTGGATAAATATATACTGTTGAGTGCTTGGCATCTGTTATATATAAGTGTAGTTGATTACAAATCAACTAACTCTTTTTTTCATTGATTTATATATATTTATGTGTGTTGGTTTTCTTAATCAGGACTGGTGGAAAAACTGAAAATTCTCCTGTTGACTTAGTCCTGAGTTGTGTTGACAACTTTGAAGCAAGAATTGCTATCAATACTGTAAGTACCTTAAAAACTCATTGTTAAAATAATTAAAATATAGATTTATTGGAAGGACCTGGTCCACCCTGTAAGGTGGTTGTGCTGGTGACATGATGAAAAAGTAGCCAGTCCAACCTGTCAGTTGGTCATTTCAGTGCCATGAAATGAAAAAAAGCACCCTGTCCATGCTGTAAATATGGTTGGCATTAAGAAGAACAACTAGTTGTCCACTTTCTTTTTGTCTCTGATGGTTTATATACCCAACTTGTTCAACTATGTTTTCATTATCAAAAACCTGTATTGAAGTAATTAACTTTAAACTAACGTACATTGATAGTTAATAATTTTCTCAGCAACTCATAAAAATATGATTGATTATTTCTTTCTTATTTAACAGGCTTGTAATGAGTTAGGTCAAGTGTGGATGGAATCAGGAGTCAGTGAAACTGCTGTGTCAGGACACATTCAGGTTGTCATTCCAGGGGAGACCCCATGTTTTGCTGTAAGTTTCTATGGCTTCTCTTTTTGACACTCTTTTAAGATATCTCTTCTCTTTTGTATGTATGTGTATGTGGACATGTTTGTTTATATGTGTGTGTATGTATAAATGCGTGTATACATTTTTATATGTCTGTTTTTATGAGTGTATGAATGTGTATACAAATTAAAACAAGAACAAGACCTCATTAATACATTTCTAACTAATGCTTGTAGTGGTCAGTATTGGTTTGTTGTGATCTATGGTGGTCAATACTATCAGGCCCAGACTTCACCTGTTGAGGTTTAAGCTATATGAAATTTGAGACCCTCCTCTGAAAAAAATATAATTATTTTTATATTAATTTTAATGATAATAAAGAATAAATTATATATAAGGCGATGACACAGGACCGAGACCCAGTACTGGTCTGGTACTTTTTTTGACCACGAAAGAATGAAAGGCAAAGTCGACCTGGGATTTGAACTCAGAATTCAGAGAAGAACAGGAATAGCGACAGAGCAGAGCATTCTACCTGACATTCTAACACTGTGATGTTTACTTATTTATTTTATTTTCAAAGTGTGCTCCACCTTTGATTGTTGCTACCAAAACTGATGAGAAAACCTTAAAACGTGAAGGTGTCTGCGCAGCTAGTCTTCCCACCACTATGGCAGTTGTTGCTGGTTTCCTTGTACAGAATACCCTCAAGTATGTAGTGGTTATTTCTTTGTCTTTTCAATAACCTGACAATATCAATTAATCTATCCACCTACCTCTTATTTATTATTGTTTCTTATATATTCTTTTACTGGCCATGCTGGAGCACTGCCTTGATTTAGTCCAGAGGTTCTCAAACTTTTTGGGCCACGTAATACTCTCAGCACCCCCCCAACCTTATTTACACAGAAACCTGCCTACATGTAAATTGTAAATAATATATAATAAACAATTACCCAGTGTATTACTGGTACTTTATTTTATCGACCCCGTAAGGATGAAAGGCAAAGTTAACCTCGGCGGGATTTGAACTCAGAATGGCAAGGGCCGTAACTCTATGCGTCAAAGCATGGCGTCCGGCCCTCTACCGATACTGCCAATCCACCGCCTATATAATAAATAATTGTTTCTACTTTAGGCACAAGGCCAGCAATTACCCAGTGCATTACTGGTACTTTATTTTATCGACACCGTAAGGATGAAAGGCAAAGTTAACCTTGGCGGGATTTGAACTCAGAATGGCAAGGGCCGAAACTCTATGCGTCAAAGCATGGCGTCCGACCCTCTACCGATACTGCCAATCCATCGCCTATATAATAAATAATATAATATATACTGTGTATAAATAAATGTTATATATTTTTTATTTTACTATCATCATCATCATCATCATCATTTTACGTTTGCTTTTCCCTGTTTGCAAGGGTTGGACGGGTCCTATTCAGCACAGCATCTTGTCACGGTCCTTCGTCATTCCTCGGTGAGTTTCAGCTATCTGAGGTCTACTCTCACCACCTCCACCCATGTTTTTCGTGGTCTACCTCTACTGCGTCTTCCTTCTACTGGCATTTCTTGGCACTTCTTTACCCAGCGGTCATCCTCCATGCGCATCACATCTCCATACCATCTCAGTCTTCTCTCCTGCACACCACAACTTATCCCTCTTATACCCAGTTTCTGTCTCAACTCGTCTATACTTGGTCGTTCACACACATTGACATTGCACATCCAACGGAGCATACTTGCTTCATTTCTCTCCAGCCGTCGCATATCTTCTGCAGTTGCTGCCCATGTCTCACTACCATGCAGCATCGCGCTCCTCACAGGCATCATACAACCATCCTTTCGTAAGCAGAGAGAAACCCTTCTTTGTCAACAGAGGAAGTAGCTCCCTAAACTTCTTTCAACCCGTCCTTATTCTAGATACTATGGCCTCGGAACACCTCCCCCCCCTCCCATGTTAATCTAATCACCTAGGTACCGGAAGCTATCAACCACTTCTATAGAACCCACCTGCATTGGAAAAATGTGTCTATCACTGCGATTACTACTGCCAACTTTCCATGTATATCTACTGCATACGTAGTTTTCCCTACCTGTTAGTTTGCCTGCTATCCCACTACGTCTCTTGTGTACCCAAGATCTGCATTGCATACATTTTATGGAATTTATTCCAGTTCCTTTCCTACATATCGAACATGGCCATTTCCTTGATGGAATCAGAGTATTGTCCTCTTTTCTACTCATCAACACTTTTGTCTTAGCTAGGTTCACTCTCAGACCTCTTGATTCCAACTGCTGTTTCCATAGCCAGAATTTATTCTCTAGATCCTCTACTGATTCTACTATAAGAACCAGATCATCAGCATAGTGAAGTTCCCATGGGCATCCAGTCTTAAACTCCTCTGTTATGGCTTGGAGGACTATAATGAACAAGAGCGGGCTGAGGACCGAACCCTGATGTACACCTACTTATATCTGGAATTCCTCACTAAACTCCATTCCTATTCTCACTTTACTGACAGCACCCCTGTACATAGCTTGCACTGTCCTCACAAGCCATTCCTCTACACCTAGTTTCCTTAGGGACCGCCAGATGACAGATGGGGATACCCTATCAAAGGCCTTCTCTAGGTCAACAAAAGCTAAGTATAGTGGTTTATTCTTCTCTAAGAACCTCTCTCGTAGGTGCCTCACTAAGAAGAGGGCATCTGTTGTACTTTTCCGAGGCACAAAACCAAACTGCATCTCATCTAATTTGACCCTTTCTCTAATCAGTTGTGCTAATATTCTCTCTGCCACTTTCATAACCTGATCCATCAGCTTTATGCCCCTATAATTGCTCCTCTCTAGAGAATCCCCTTTACCTTTGTAGCAATTTATGAGAATACTGCTGCACCAGTCTTTGGGTATGACACCACCATATATAGCCTGATTGATGATGCGTGCAACTAGTTTAATGCCTACTTCTCTTGATGCCTTCAGCATCTCAGCAACTATCCCTGACAGTCCAGCAGCCTTCCCATTCTTCATTGCCTCTTGTACCCTATATTCGTCAATCTCAATAGCTGTTCCCTCTGTCGGGTCTACTGGGGATAATTTCTCTGTCCCATTCGTTCTCCACATTCATCAGTCTCTCATAATGATATTTCCAGGCCTCCTTTTTTTTTATCATTCATGACACTAAGTACACCAGCATCATCTGGACACACTTATCTCCAACAGCATCCTGATTTACACTGTGGAACACCGCACATCTCTGATCTTCTCGTCGCAGAACATTGGCAAATCTCCTACTCTCAGCCTCCCTGCGTGCTAAGTACACCTGATGTCTAGCTTCTCTCTTAGCGGCTGTGTATCCTTTTCTACTCCCACCATTTTTCCAAGCCTTCCATGCCAGTCTTTTGTCTCTAATGGCCCTATCTACCGTGCTGTTCCACCACCAGGTCACTCTATGTCTGGTTGAAGCTCTGCCCCAACCACAAGTTTCTTCAGTAGCCTGCAGTAAGTTGTCACGCAAGAAATTCCAGTTATCATCTATGTCATACAACTCTAAATCGTCTTCTTTTTCGTCATACACATCTTGAAGGGCTTTCTTAAATTTATATTTCAATGAAAGGTCTTTTAGCTTCCAGACCTTTCTTTTCCATACCTTCCTGTATGTCTCATTCTGTCTCTTGCTTACTGAGATGCCACTAACGACTAACCTATGCTGTGGGGTACATTCTTCCCCGGGGTATGCCTTAGTATTTGACACCATCTGTCTGTCTCGTTGTCTAACTAGCAGGAAGTCAATCTGGCTTATGTGCTCGCCTGATTTGTAGGTTATTAGGTGGTTGATAGGCTTCTGGAAGTTAGTGTTGCAAATGGTTAGTGCATTTGCATCACAAAATTCAAGAAGCCTCACTCCTTCATTTCTTGAGCCGTAACCATGCCCACCATGTACCCCAGTGTATCCATCCTGGAGCTGTCCAACATGTCCAATGAAGTCCCCTGCTAGCATAACGATGTCTCTGTCCTCTGTCATTGAGGCTGTTTGTAAAAGTTGCTTGTAAAAGCAGTCTTTCTCTTCTTTACCTAGGCCAGCCTGGGGAGCATAGGCAGAGATGATTGTCAGTAGTCTCCTGCCTACAACTAATCTAAGCTTAATTATTCTATTACTAACTCTAACTACCTCTATTGTCTTATTGATCCATCTCTCAGCCAGTAATATTCCCACCCCACCTAACCCATCATCATTACCCACCCAGAAAAGCTTATAACTACGATGCGATGTTTACCTGCGATTACTCTTGCAGAGGCACCTCTCCATCTCACATCTTGCACACATCCACATGCCTTCTCTCCAGCATCTCCACTATCTCACCAGATCTACCTGTTAGAGTGCCAACATTAAGTGTAGCAATTGAGATGTGATGTCTCATTCTTTTTTTTCCTGTTGTGCGATTGCTTGATGACGGTCGTGGGGTTCTCACACATGGCCTCACTAGCCAACCCACTACCGTGCGCAGCCCTAACATGGTTAGTGTTATTGCTGTTTACGCAATTAGGTCCCAGCGCCCCCCTGGGAGGTGGTAGCGTCCCCTGGCAGGCAATAGTGCCCACTTTGGGAACCTCTGATTTAGTCAATCATATCAACCCTAGTACTTATTCAAACCTGGAAACTTATTTCACTACAGACTGCCTGTCATGTTATCCTATTAACTATTACACTACAGAGTGTTTATTATTAATTAACTAATTACACTACACAGTGATTATCATTAACTAAGTACACTACAGAGTTTGTCATTAACTATTAATTAACTAATTACACTACAGTGTTTGTCATTAATTTTTATATTTTTCTTCTTAAGACTGATCACTTCCCTGACTCAATCTCCCTTATATATATATTTATATATTTCCACAGGTACCTCTTGAAATTTGGAACAGTCACACCTTATCTTGGCTACAATGCTCTTGAAGACTTCTTTCCAACAATGAACATGAAGCCTAACCCTCAGTGTGATGACCGATACTGTATTATACAGCAACAAGAATACAAGGTTAGAAAACTATTTGTTTTTTTTAAATCCTACCTCTTGTGTGCTAAACATCTTTCTCCCTTGAGGACTGTTACAAGATGCAACAGTGTGTCACAAGATGTAGTTAAGTGTACCGCAAGATGTAACTAAGGGTGTCACAAGATGTAACTAAGTGTGCCACAAGATACAGTTAAGTGTGTCACAAGAGGTAGTAAGATATGTCACCAGATGTAGCTAATTGTGATACAAGATGTAAGTATGTCACACAATTATTTTCAAAATAACTTTAAAATTATAGGCAGTGTCTTTCATTAGAAATATGGTAACAAAAAGGTTAAAGTGTTTATATTTATCTAAAAATCTCCTATTATAATTTTATGTAAGAACCCTTGTTAAGTTATGTTCCAAACAACACCTTAATAATGAGAAAGTTATATTACTAAACCCTCCAAATCCTTGATTATTTTCAACATCATAAGCAATGTCTTTCATTAGAATTATATTAATGAAAGAGTTAGTTCTGTTCTTGTATTAACACAGCTTTGGTCTCATGTTTCATTAATTTCTAGAAAAGAGAAGCTTTAAAACCAAAAGAAGTTCCAGTTGAAGTAGAGGAGTGCCCAGTTGAACATGAAGAAAATGAATGGAGTAAGTGTGTCTGTTTGCACATTTATGTTTATATACTCATACATGGCTTAGTGGTTAGAGCATTGGCCTTGCAATCGAAAGGTTGTGAGTTCAATTCTCAGACCGAGTGATGTGTTGTTTCCTTGAGCAAGACACTTTATTTCACATTGCTCCAGTTTACTCAGCTGTAGAAATGAGATGATAGGGACTGGGGTCCATATCATTCCACTGCAAAGTGGTCGTGCAGGCACCCAGCCCACACTGTAAATGAGGTTGGTGTTAAGAAGGGCATCCAGCTGTAGAAATCAAGCCAGAATCAGTTCCCGTCACACCCTTGCAAGCAGGGAAAAAGCGGACGTAAAATGAAATGATGATGATGATATAAATGTATGCATATGCAGATACACATACACATATACACATACGCGTCAGTGTGTTGAAAACAATCCTAGTATAATAAAATCTGGAGTACATTCCACCTTATTTTTTGTGGGGAAGGCAGGGAAGTTGTTAAATTTCCATTGCTATCTCTCTCTACAAACAAAAGGACGATTGTATGACACCTGTGTGTGAAGTGCGATGCTGCATGGTAGTGAAACATGGGCAGTGGCTGCAGAGGACATGTGTAGGCTGGTGAGGAAATGAAGCTACCATGCTCTGTTGGATATCCAATGTAAATGTGAGAGAAAGGCAGAACTGGGATATGTGTATGTGTGATTATTTATTCAGTTTAGAATAGATACACCATATCCTAACATGTCGTAAAAAGCAACTAAAATAATAATAATGATTTAGGCACATGGCCAACAATTTTGGGGGTAAGGAAAGTCGATTAAATTAACCCGAGTGTGTTACTGGTACTTTATTTTATCAACCACTTAAGGATGAAAGGCAAAGCCAACCTTGGCGGGATTTGAACTCAGTACATAACTATATGCCACAAAATGTATTGTCCAACATTGATACTGCCAATCACACTCTTTCCAGCAGGTCCTGTTGGAAGTAACCATCTCCAAGCGAGAGCAGCCAAGCTCATGGATGTTATTCAACCGTTTTGCTCGTGGTTTACCTCTGGATCTCCTGCCACTTGGCTTTGCTCGTTAACTTTGTCCCGAGATTCTTTCCTTAGACATTCTAACCATATGTCCATAATACTGGAGTTGTGATCTCTCGATTTGGAGAAGCAGTGACTCTCTGGTCACAAAGCTACACACCCTATTGAGTATCATCATCATCATCATCATCACTGCTTAAAAATCCATTTTCCATGCAAGCATGGGTTCAGACCCTTTGGAGGAACCCCACTTTAGCTGCTTGTATTCTAGATCATATTCTTTCAGTGATTACCCAAGATTAATGGTAATATGAAATATTCAATTTAATTCTTCAGAAATAGAACTTGTATCTGAAACAACTGAGGAAGAATTAAAGGCAGCTGCTGGAGACACACCAGTTCTTAGTGAAGGACTCAAGTTGGCTTATACTGTTCCAGATAATAAGGTAAGGGGAGGTCTAGATATATTTGTATTTGTTCTATTTATGGTGATTGTATTTCAAAATGTTGTGTATGAGGGATGTGTGCAAGGGATGAATGAATCATTAATGAAGGAGAGGTTTGAAGACTTGCTGTAATTTTGTCATAAAAAAAGAGATATTACTAAAATCCCCACAAATTTAAGATGTTTTTCATATATATATATACTTACTTTGGGAGGGTCACACTACCAATAAAAAGACACTCACCGGTTGAGTTTCACTTCATCACTTCAGTATATTGTCAGTTGGGTAACTAATCCATTCATTGGTTAATTTAATCAGATAGTTATTTAATTGTCAAAACTCTTTTGTCACACATTTTGTGACCTCTTCAATTGTTACTCCGTGTCTCCTCTTTGTTCTATTTTATGCTATCTTGTCTCTTTGAAGAGTGGTTTAATTTAATTTTAAAACATAAGCAACATTTTTCTTCAGATATATGGTTGTGGAAAAGTTAAATGTGCTAAACAGAATTTGATTCAGTGGGTCATTATAATATTCAAAATAACTATTGTAAAAAATCTAGTCTTCAACTTTAATGTTCTTATTATCACAGCTTTGATTAACCCTAGGTCAGCCCCTGATCATGTTGATCTATAACCAGATGCATTTCAGCTAACAATCTTGCATTTAATTCTTTAAAACCTTATTATCTAAGGTGTTCTTCCTTAAAAATAAAAAAAATAGCATGTGATATGGAGTATGTTTGGCTGCTATTTCTAAGAGGTCACGTGACTGTAAAGACTTCCTCATTGGCTTATGTCAGCAAATATATCCTATGAGGTATATGTCTTCTGATAGAAAGGCTTACAAAACAATTGCTGGTTTACCATGATATAGCCAGATCAGAGCAAAGTTGGCAGTTTTTATTAAAGATATTGTCATGATGAAAGGAACAAAATAGGGGTCAGAGACCTAGGGTACCCAGCTGTAGAAACCATGCTAAGAGGGTTGAAAAGACCCTTTCTTGGTGATCTATCTACAAGATAAATGATCATCCAATAGATTCTGTACAGTGGTTGGTTGTAGGAAGGGCATCCAGCCATAGAAAGCTTGCCAAACAAAGGGTTGGGAGACCCCTTCAGTTTTTTTTAAATGTGATGACCTCCCTCGTGCTGGTGCCATGATAAAATGCACTCAGCAGAGCATGGGACTGTAAGTAAGTAATATGTTAACTCTCAGTATGTCTGTGATGTCAGTATACCCAATTCAGTACTAATTTGGTCTGTGAAGTTCTGTCCAACCCTGGATGCCATTCCCAATACCATCCACTTTACACAGTAAAATCTTTCTTTGTGTGTTTCTCTCTTGGTGTCTTCTAGCAATGGTGTAGTCATTATAAAGTTTCTTTCTTTTTTGCCTACTTATTCCTGAGAGGGTCAAGCACTCCTATCAGCAGTTCTTGTCAGAAGCTACCATCTCCTATTGATCTGGCTGGATCCCCAAGTGAGACCAGCCGAGCCCATGGATGTTATCAAGCCATGTTGCTCAGGGTTTACTCCTGGTTGGTTTTGCCCATAAAATCTGTCCAGCGATTCTTTTCTGAGACATTCTAACCACATGCCCATAGTATAGGAGCTATGATCTCTCAATTCGGAGAAGTAGCGGCTCTACGTGGAGAGACTCTGATCTCCGAACTACGCACTCTATTGAGTAGTATTACGCCAGAGACTTTTTGGAGGAACCCCATTTCAGCTGCTTGTATTCTCAATCATATTTATTTTGGTCATTATTCAAAATTCATGGCCATAGGTATGTGTTGGCACAGATACCAAATGGAAGATAACAAGTTTGGCTTTTACACCAATCTATTTGTTTTTATTTCAGACCGTGGATAAAGAGGAAACAGTTGAAACATCAGGGGTTAGTATAGAAGATTTAATGTCACAACTGAAGGATATGTAGTTGCTGGATATCTGCCCCATTTAAAATAAGATACCGAACCTCAGCCCCCAAAAAACGCTTATATTGAAGAACACAAGAACTGTTGAATACGTAGCTCTTTAAAACAATGCTCTAAAACCACTCTGAATTTCTGTGAGAAACAGGAACATGTCATCATGATTGCTGATATATATATATATATATGTATATGTATTTATATATACATACAGGCACTGGCACACAAATATACATGTATCTATATATACACACACAAACACATCTTTCCAGATATACATACACTTGTGCAAACTTAGTGTGATATCATATTTATCTAGTTACATAGGTGTATGTATATAATAATAGAGAGACAGACAGACAGATAGAATAGGTAGAGCGGGGAAAAAGAGAGAGACGGGTGGGTAGACACACATATATATATATATATATATTCACACAGAAATAGCTAGATATATAGATCAATACAGATGAATAGATCAATAGATCAATACAGAAAAGATGGAAAGACATTAGGTAAATATATACATATATAGATAGATACATATATATATATATATATATATATATATATATATATATATATATATATATAAACAGCACACACATCGACAGTCGATCGACACTCGTAAATCGGACCAAGGAAACAATGTTTCCATTGGTCTTTCCAATTGCTAAATCTATCTATCGCTTGCAACTCCATGTAGGAGCAACGTGAAATAAAGTGTCTTGCTCAAAGACATAACCCATCGCCCGGTCCAGGAATCGAACTCGCAACCTCACGATTGCAAATCCAGTTCTGTAACCACTCAGCCACGCACCTTCACACATATATATATACATAAACATACATATATATAATATATATACATACATACACACGCACATATATATATATACATAAACATACATATATATAATATATATACATACACACACACATATATATATATACATAAACATACATATATATAATATATATATACATACAGACACACACACATATATATATATACATAAACATACATATATATAATATATATACATACACACACACACACATATATATATATATACATAAACATACATATATATAATATATATACATACACACACACATATATATATATACATAAACATACATATATATATATAATATATATACATACACACACACATATATATATACATAAACATACATATATATATATAATATATATACATACACACACACATATATATATACATAAACATACATATATATATATAATATATATACATACATATATATATACATAAACATACATATATAATATATATACATACATGCACACACACATATATATATGCAGAGACAGACAGACAGACGAAAAAAAATGATAAACAGGGAACTAGAGAGCAAGTCCTACAGATAATATATTACAGCACATTTTCTAAACAAACCAATGGAAGCCACATTGAAAGACCAGCTTATCCATTACAAATTCTGCTTATTTTGATCACATCTGAAGGAGCTGGTCGTGTTTACAGGTACGGGACCATTTTGTAATGTAAAAATAAATTAAACTATTAACATAAATATTTTCAATTTCAAGATCATCTGAAAGTATGTGTATATATAGTCTAAAGTCTCTCTTAAGTCAGAGGGCTCATTTGGCCGTTGTTTATCCCGGTTTCATGGTGTGAAGCGACTGAAAGTACAATACTCCCTCCTGGACAGGATGCCAGTCTATAGCAGAAAGATGGTTTTGTTGTTCTAGCAAGAAAAATGTATGTTTTGTTATACAGCAATGTTAGCCGAAAGTTGTTATTCAGTTGTCGCCACAAAAGGATTTTTTGCTGTTGTGGTGATAGAACCTTGGGAAAAGGATTTTCCTCTATCACGTACAAGGTGGTGGCAGTAAAAGTATAAGACTTTATAACATTTTACATGATATATTTACAACTGAAACAGGTTTACTAAAGTGTTGTGCAGGCATGCCAATGAAAGTGAATAAACAAAATTAAGTGTTATATGCAAAGAAAACCGACATATCGCCAACTGGGCCAATGTTGTAATTTACCATTACATTTTGGCTAGTTGTTGACAAGGCAAGGAAAAATAGATGTTAGCTTCTTAATATCAAACTGGTAACTAGTATGAAACGAAAATCTTTGTTTGGGCGGAAGTTGTTGATATTCATGCGCGACTTACGATTGGTCAACCGGTGACCAAATCATGCCGCCGCTACAATTCCATCGCAGGATTAAACCCCCAGCTATTGCTGGTATTCAGACCTGGATGAGTTCTGCCAGGTTTTTAAAAAATTCCCAAGAAATGCTGTAAGACAATAGGGCACCCCCACGACTCCCTTAGGAGTTATGGAACTATACATACATTACAGACTCTTAGTTCATTAATGTTTTAGAATTCCAGGAACCTGAATCCTTCCTCATTTCTCTCACCTAACCCATAATCACTGTGGATCCCATAGAAGCCATCACTGTGTTGCCCAACATGTCCATTAACCCTTTAGCATTTAAACTGGCTAGAATTCTCTCACCTCTTTCTGTTCAAACTGGCCACTCATACTGATGTTAAGGTATTGTTTTCAAAATAAATAATATCAAAATCTCATGATTTCAATATTGTGTGATGTAAAGCCTTTACTATGAAAATACAACAGTAAATATAGAATAATGTGAAGGGTTAACCACCAATAATTTTCCATCCTTCTCAGAGACAGAAGGCAGCCAGTTTGAACAGAAAGAGGTGAGAGAATTCTGGCTGGATGCGACCAGTTTAAATGCTAAAGGGTTAAGTGAAGAAAGGCTTTGCACAGGGCCAATCCCACTCTTTGAACATTCAATGCATTTACCCCCAAGAAACGTTTTTGTACAAGTTCTTCTAGATAGATAATGATGTAGGACTGGGAGGTGTAGGTATCCTGCTAGCAGAAAAATGGGTAATTGACATGGTGAGGGTAAATGATAGTCATTAAGCTTAGACTGGTCGAAGATAAGACAATTGCAACAATCATCTCTGCATATTCACCACAATCAGGATGGACAGACTAAGTAAAAGACCACTTTTATGAGACCCTTATGCTGACAACCTCTTTAACAAGCAAGAGTGAGAATTCAGTGGTCATGTTGGGCAATGTTGTGAAGGCTTCCTTGGTGTCTATGAAGGCTTTTGATTCAGCACAAGAAATGCAGAGGGATCAGGGTTCATAGTGTTTTGTCATGGTAATGGTCTGACTATCTGAAACTTAAACTTAAAAAAACCAGCCAACTACATCCAATCTAGGGCCTTCTAACTCCTGTTGGAGGAACCCCTCCCCAGTTGATCTACACTACTTCCTGTTTGGTTTTGATCATGTCAGAAATGTAACCGGACTCGCCACGCTTGGGCAATTAGAATATTTAACCATATGAAATGCACCCAATAAAGTGGTTGGTGATAGGAAGGGCATCTTTGCTGTAAAAACCATGCCTAAAAAGAGTTGAGAGGACTTTTACTATTAAGTTGTGTCATGGCTTGTGAACCTCTCTAGTGTTTGCACCCATTAGAAGCTGTAAAGAGGTTGGTGATAGGAAAGTCTTCCAGTCATAGAAAGCTTGCAAAACAAATGGTTGGCAGGACCCTTCAGTTGTGTCAAAGACATGACAACTTCTCTTGTGCTGATGCACACAGAAGAATATGAGACCATATGTAAGCAGGGTGCAGACCCTTGACCTGTCTGGAAGGTCAGTAGCCGTACTTCAGTACTAACTTGGTCTATGAGCACCCATTCAACCATTGCTAGCAGGAAAATTATTCATATAGTTAACTGGAGCCATCACCCAATCTTCCCATTAACTTTAAAAAAAACCCTAATAATATATATATAGTCTATGTATATATATATATATATATATATATATATATATATATATATATATACTATGTGTGTGTATATATATATATATATATATATATATATATATATATATATATATGTAAATACACGCATGCGCAAACAGAGACAAGAATAAATAAAATAAAAATGGTGTAGGCATTACAATACAACCGTTCTATGAGTCTGAAGATCGAATCGTTACGGTGGCACATCATTGTAAATTCATTTTAAACATTCCTATGTAGAAGAATTTTAGAGACGTACTTACGTTTATATTTAACCGCTATATACATTTTCTTCTAATAAATTAAACGTCATCTACATTTTACCTTTACTAGATACATTTTCTTCTAAACTAAACCTTAGCCGAATTTAAGATATAAAAAATAGACATCATAACTAAACCATTTTCTCTATATATATGAACACACACATAAAGGTATATCGTCTCTTCTAAGAAACTAAACTAAGCCATTTTGACACTATATGCATACATTCTAAGAAATATAACTCAAGCTTCTCTCTACACACACACTGTTATCTCTCTATAAACCTTATCATTTTGGATATTTTATTCATGTAAAGAGGTATGTAATATTTTATTTGCTCAGTATATTAGGCTTTCTTAAATACTTTCTAAACCTTGTCAACACTCGCAGATATTCTTGAGACTCAAAAATACGTTTTACTACCTCCTCTATACAGGAAGAAACCTTTCCTCTTTAGTGATGTAGCTCTCATCCTCAATAATAAAATAGTTTTATGGTCGTCTACTGGTCTCTAAATCTGGGAACATCACTCATTTAAAATCATTTCTACAGCTGAGTGATCTGGAACAACGTGAAATGAAGTGTCACAAGAACACAACACAAAGCCTGGTGTGAGAATCGAACTCACAACCTCACGATTGTAAAGTCCGACTTCACGTAAACGCTTTGCACATGCGCATTAGAAAAAATAAAATGGCTGCTGTAAGAACATCATGTTTTCCAACCTGAATAAAACACGTGGATTTTACTATTTTACGGAGGTAAAGTAAAGCTTTGTTGTATGTTTATTCCCCTCCATAGTGTCAGCAATAATTATTTAGACGATAGTTTGTTTAGCTACTGCCACAGATCTACGTAGTATTGTATTTCTAATTTAGCGTATTTGTTTTTATTATTATTCAAGAGAGCGGTGGATTGGCAGTGGGTCGGAGGCCATGCTTTGACGTATAGAGTTACGACGAGGTTAACTTTGCCTTTCATCCTTACAGGGTCGATAAAGTACCAGTAATGCACTGGGTGTGTCAAACGTAGAAACAATTATTATTCAAGTTGTTAAATAATATATTTCTACTTCCCTTCACACGTTTTGGAGGACTTTCTCTTTGTCAATATGTTCCTGTCACTGGTGTCACTGGGTTTTATTCTCCACCATGTGTAAGTTCTCTGGCCAGTTAAACCATGGTCAATGCCTGTCTAGCAGACGAAATAAGCAGTTTAGCGGTGTAAACACCTCGTAGGATCCTCTACAGCTAGCTAAATCATGGTCAATGGCAGGTGATTGAAACATAGGGCTAAAATAATGGATCTCCTACAAGCAGTTTTATGGCATACATTTCACATAGGGTTAGGATCAAAGAAGCAGTTTTATAGCATATACGTTCCATAGGATGTTCTACGGTCAACCAAACGCTGATCAGTACAAGGTTAGAAGGCGAACGAAGCACGTCATTAATGTAACATCTACATTAATATATAAACGAAATGTTAATTCGTTCGGAATATAGATTTTCATAAGAAAATTGTAGGTGCTTTGATCTCAAGACGATATTTTCAGTGAATATAACTTCATAATTTAAAGAAATTCAGCGATCGAATCCGTCACAATACCACCAATGCGCTAATAATTTTCTTGTAAAAAGTGTCATCAGCAGCGATGGAAGCCTCGACAAGGCGATAAATGCCAGTCAAACCCTTGGCCGCCTGAGGACACGCGTCCTAAAACAGCACATCAGGCAATCCACCAAGCTCAAGTTGTACAGGGCCGTTGTTCTCACCAGCCTCCACTACGGATGTGCGACATGGACCCTGTACAGAAGGCATCTGAAGCAGCTGGAACGGTTCCACATGCGCAGCCTGCGGTCAATCATGAACATCAAATGGCAGGACAAGGTCTCCAACCTCGAAGTTCTTGACATGACTGAGACAACCAGTGTCGAAGCTATGATACTGAAGAACCGACTTCGATGGGTGGGACATGTCATCCGGATGGACGATCACAGGCTTCCGAAGCAACTGATGTATGGGGAACTCTGTTCGGGGAAACGAAAGCAGGGCAGGCCTCTCAAGAGGTTCAAAGACTGCGTGAAGTCCAGTATCAACAACACTGGAATCGCCCCAAAACAACTCGATTCCCATGCTCAAGAGAGGACTGAGTGGCGAGCCCTTACCAGACGCGCCAAAGACTCTTTTGAAGAGAAGAGACGGGCAGAAGTCACTGAGGCCCGTGAAAGGAGGAGAAATACATCAACAGCTGCCCCAAGCGACTCCAGTCTCTTCCCCGAACCTGCAAGTCAAGGATCGGCCTCTACAGCCACCTTCGTGCCCACGGCAGACGGGAACTAAAATAAAGAAGATGTCATCATCGTTTACGATGGACAACCAATATATATATGTACAAATTACTAGTAGTTTCTCATTGGATATCCTGTTCTACATATAAAAACGGAATGTGGTATATATCACCACTACCCCAGTGATACAAGCCTGTACAATGTGAGAGAACACTCTCCACCAGCGTTACCCCAGAAGATATTGAGGGAGATGCATTTGTGAGGGTCACTCCTGTGGGTGGCTAATCCACACTGATAGCAATAAGTAGGGAACACTCCGCTGTTATAGGTTTGACAATGTGTCCTCTCCATTTTCCTATATTGAGCAGAAACGTGGGCCCTCACAAAGATGATTGACAGCTTCAAAGTGCTGCGTGGGCATCAGCCCACCTCATGCACTGGTACGGACATGTCCTCCACCAGATCATCCTACCAGGCCCTTACTCTTGTTTGACGCAGTGGCTGCAGGCCACACACACGGCTGGGTAACATCAAGGAAGATCTCCAGAGGATGCAAAAGAGCTGGTTGGCTCTACCCTTGACGATGCTTTGAGATCGCTGGCCTCGTCGAGCAAGGAGAATAGATGTACAAAATACTAGGAGTTTCTCGGTTAATATACTCAAATATAAGGCGACCCTCCTGCCTATCTTGTGTCTGAGAAACCTTATTTACCTAGAATTTGATGTTGGTGAAAATATTCACAAGTTAACCCCCTTCTATTCGAATATATATACAAAATACTAGTTCTTATTCAATGGCTATATACCCTGTTATATATATAGAAACGGTATGACAGTGAGGTAACATTCGGAATATGTCGTGTTATCTCGCTTTCGTTCCGTTTCTATATAAAAAAAAAAAAAACCCTCATGCTTTCTTTTAAACTAAAAAAATATACACACTTACTAAGTCATCTCGACACTATATACACACTTTCTAAGCCATACTCTGTATTTAAATGCATATATATGCTTACAGATAGTAAAAGACTTTCTATTTTTGACATTTCAACTACATTCCTAGACACTTCATCTACACTCTTAGTTTCTTTTAAAACACTTGATGGGACTGCATGGTAAACGTATTTAAATGCATACATATTGTTCATAAGCTGTGTTGTGTGCCGTAACCAGTGAGATTTACAAGTCGGAATGGCGAAGTTTCCTCAAGAGTGACAAAGTATCTGTTAATAAAGAAATTTAAAAAAATAAAGTTTAAATATTATATACGAAATGTTTTTATTAGCCTTATAAAATTTGGAAAACATCTACATTCTAAAATCCCCGTTATAATATATTTAAAAAAGAATTATCTCCCTTTGAATTAAATCAAGAATGTAAGTGAAGTGTCTAAAAAAAGAGAAATTAAGAATGTCTTTTCTTAAAGTGTCTAAGAAAAGAAACTAAGAATTTTCAATAGAAGTGTATAAAAAGTAAAACTACATTCTTAGTTTCTTTTCGTCACTTCATCTAAATTCTTAAGAAAAGAAACCAAGAATGTAAGTGAAGTGTCTAAGAAGAGAAACTGAGAATGTAGATGAACTGTCTAAAAAGAACTAAGAATGTAAATTAGTTTTTCTTAATGTAGATGAAGTGTCTAAAAAGAAACCAAGAATGTAAGTGAAATGTCTAAAAAAAGAAACTAAGAATGTAGATGAAGTGAGGAATTCCAGATACAAGTAGGAGTACATCAGCCCGCTCTTGTTCATTATAGTCCTCCAAGCCATAAGTGTCTAAAAAGAAACCAAGAATGTAAGTGAAATGTCTAAAAAAAGAAACTAAGAATGTAGATGAAGTGTCTAAAAAAAGAAACTAAGAATGTAGATGAAGTGTCTAAAAGAAAAGAAACTAAGAATGTAGATGAAGTGTCTAAAAAAAGAAACTAAGAATGTAGATGAAGCGTCTAAAAAGAAACCAAGAATGTAAATGAAGTGTCTAAAAAAAGAAACTAAGAATGTAGATGAAGTGTCTAAAAAAAGAAACTAAGAATGTAGATGAAGTGTCTAAAAAAAGAAACTAAGAATGTAGATGAAGTGTCTAAAAAAAGAAACTAAGAATGTAGATGAAGTGTCTAAAAAAAGAAACTAAGAATGTAGATGAAGTGTCTAAAAAAAGAAACTAAGAATGTAGATGAAGTGTCTAAAAAAAGAAACTAAGAATGTAGATGAAGTGTCTAAAAAAAGAAACTAAGAATGTAGATGAAGTGTCTAAAAAAAGAAACTAAGAATGTAGATGAAGCGTCTAAAAAAAAACCAAGAATGTAAATGAAGTGTCTAAAAAAAGAAACCAAGAATGTAAATGAAGTGTCTAAAAAAAGAAACCAAGAATGTAAATGAAGTGTCTAAAAAAAGAAACTAAGAATGTAGATGAAGTGTCTAAAAAAAGA
>OZ024757.1:33857870-33870370 GCA_964016885.1 Eledone cirrhosa | reverse complement strand
CTGAAAACAAAACTAAGAATCTAAATGAAGTGTCTAAAAAAAAAAGAAACTAAATGAAGTGTCTAAAAAAAAGAAACCAAGAATCTAAATGAAGTGTCTAAAAAAAATCTGTATGAAATGTCTGTTTTTGAAAGTGTCAAAAAAAAATCTGTATGAAATGTCTGTTTTTGAAAGTGTCAAAAAAAAATCTATATGAAATGAGTGTTTTTGAAAAGTCGAAAAAAAATTCTATATGAAACGGGTGTTTTTGAAAAGTCGAAAAAAAATTCTATATGAAACGGGTGTTTTTGAAAAGTCGAAAAAAAATTCTATATGAAACGGGTGTTTTTGAAAAGTCGAAAAAAAATTCTATATGAAACGAGTGTTTTTGAAAAGTCGAAAAAAAATTCTATATGAAACGGGTGTTTTTGAAAAGTCGAAAAAAAATTCTATATGAAACGGGTGTTTTTGAAAAGTCGAAAAAAAATTCTATATGAAACGAGTGTTTTTGAAAAGTCGAAAAAAAATTCTATATGAAACGGGTGTTTTTGAAAAGTCGAAAAAAAATTCTATATGAAACGGGTGTTTTTGAAAAGTCGAAAAAAAATTCTATATGAAACGGGTGTTTTTGAAAAGTCGAAAAAAAATTCTGTATGAAACGAGTGTTTTTGAAAAGTCGAAAAAAAATTCTATATGAAACGGGTGTTTTTGAAAAGTCGAAAAAAAATTCTATATGAAACGGGTGTTTTTGAAAAGTCGAAAAAAAATTCTATATGAAACGGGTGTTTTTGAAAAGTCGAAAAAAAATTCTATATGAAACGGGTGTTTTTGAAAAGTCGAAAAAAAATTCTGTATGAAACGGGTGTTTTTGAAAAGTCGAAAAAAAATTCTATATGAAACGGGTGTTTTTGAAAAGTCGAAAAAAAATTCTGTATGAAACGGGTGTTTTTGAAAAGTCGAAAAAAAATTCTGTATGAAACGAGTGTTTTTGAAAAGTCGAAAAAAAATTCTATATGAAACGGGTGTTTTTGAAAAGTCGAAAAAAAATTCTATATGAAATCTAAATTAGAAAATGAATTCTTAAAATCAAGGGAGGTAAAATCCAAGGGGAGATAATCGAGGATTTTTTTAGTAAAAAGATTCTCCGAGGTGGTCTGGGACGGGCCAGGTATCTACGTACCGGCCCAGACAGTCCCAGGCCCTTTTAGCAGTCGCACGCCACTACGAAACGAACGTCAGTCACTGGGACTGGCGATCCGAGACGCAGCTCGCGCGCCACCTCGAAGGCCGCAATTCTACTGAGTTCCAAACACATACTTATGGGTACTTTTCACAATTTTTGTTTAAAAAAAATATAAACGAAACGAAGGGAGGTAATTTGGGGTTCTGAGTAAAGATATTTTTACAAGAAAATTATTAGCGCATTGGTGGTATTGTGACGATGAGGGATTCGACCTCTGAACCATTTTTTTTCTATAAATTATGAAATTATATTCATTAGAAATATCGTCTTGAGACCAACGCACTAACAATTTTCTCATGAAAATCTCTATTCCGAACCAATTACCTCCATTCATTTCGTTTATATTTTTTTCTTTAATGAATAATTAAAAATATAGATTACTTACCTCCATACTGACGCCAGGACCGCTACATTTATTAGGAAGACATATATGTACATATATATATAAACTTAACGGGATCTTCTGAAACTCTAGGGTTTTTATATATTTGATATATATATTATAGGCACTGGAACGGCTCTTCCAGGGCATCTCCCTTCTCCGGGGAAACGCATTCTCTATTCTGTCTACCAGGGCTGTGGGGTGGCCAGCGAAGGACCCCATTTGCTTATAATAGTGAGAGAACCGGGGGCGATGACAGTGGATGTTTGGTACCTCTGTGGGGGGGGGGGGCATGCCCTTTACAGGACAGCTCGTCCTGCATTGGGTCCCATCTGACACTCAAGTCGACCCCCTTCTATTCGAATATATCTACAAAATACTAGTTCTTCTTATATACCCTGTTATATTTATATATATTGAAACGGTATGACAGTGAGATAACACTCGGAATTAGTGGCGTGGAGCTACACCCACTGTGACAACTTAGAATGTAAATAAAGTTTCTAAATAATGATAACGATGACCGGCCCCATTTCGTTCATATTTTTTTTTTCAAACTGGAAATATATTATTTACCAACTTGAATAATAATAAAAAGAAATACGCTAAATTAGAAATACAATACTATATGGCAAATAAACATAAAACAAAGCTTTACTTTACCGCCGTAAAATCCACGTGTTTTATTCAGGTTGGAAAACATGATGTTCTTCCAGTAGCCATTTTATTTTTTTCTAATGCGCATATGCAAAGTGTTTACGTGAAGTCGGGCTTTACAATTGGTGGTGTTGTGAAGATGGGGTATTCGATGTCTGCCAACGGAGTGTTTAGGGAGTTTAATTGTGGTGGTTTATCGAAATTCGATGCTGACCCTGTTCTACAATTGAGGATCCTTTGATGACTGAAAGATCTACGATGGAGAAGGAAGTTAGACATGTCTTTAAACCGCTTTCTTTACAGTCAAGCGATAGCCATAATTATACAGCTTAGACATGTCTCTGTTAACCGTTTTTTTTTTGTAGTGGTGATATATACCACATTCCGTTTTTATATGTAGAACAGGATATCCAATGAGAAACTACTAGTAATTTGTACATATATATATTGGTTGTCCATCGTAAACGATGATGACATCTTCTTTATTTTAGTTCCCGTCTGCCGTGGGCACGAAGGTGGCTGTAGAGGCCGATCCTTGACTTGCAGGTTCGGGGAAGAGACTGGAGTCGCTTGGGGCAGCTGTTGATGTATTTCTCCTCCTTTCACGGGCCTCAGTGACTTCTGCCCGTCTCTTCTCTTCAAAAGAGTCTTTGGCGCGTCTGGTAAGGGCTCGCCACTCAGTCCTCTCTTGAGCATGGGAATCGAGTTGTTTTGGGGCGATTCCAGTGTTGTTGATACTGGACTTCACGCAGTCTTTGAACCTCTTGAGAGGCCTGCCCTGCTTTCGTTTCCCCGAACAGAGTTCCCCATACATCAGTTGCTTCGGAAGCCTGTGATCGCCCATCCGGATGACATGTCCCACCCATCGAAGTCGGTTCTTCAGTATCATAGCTTCGACACTGGAGACCTTGTCCTGCCATGTGGAACCGTTCCAGATGCCTTCTGTACAGGGTCCATGTCTCACACCCGTAGAGGAGGCTGGTGGGAACAACGGCCCTGTACACCTTGAGCTTGGTGGACTGCCTGATGTTGTACTGGTTCAGGACACGTGTCCTCAGGCGGCCAAGGGCTTGACTGGCCCTGCAGATCCTGGCATTTATCTCCTTGTCGAGGCTTCCATCGCTGCTGACGACACTGCCGAAGTACGGTCTTTAGCTGGGTGCCTCCGATGGAGATGGAAGGAGGGTGGGCGACGGAGGCAGGTGCAGGCTGGAATAGGACCTCAGTATTGCCAAGGCTAATTGTGAGACCGAAGAGGCAGGAGGCCTCCGCGAACTTGTTGACGATGACTTGGAGGTCATGATTGCACAGTCTTCAGCAAAAAGTGCCTCCAGGACGATCCTCTACATGGTCCTTGTCTTGGCCGTCAGACACCGCAGGTCAAACAGGGAGCCGTCAAGTCTGTATCGCAGATACACTCCGTGCTCGAGGTCCCTGACGGCATGATTGAGCACACTTCTCCTGCACCTGGACTACAGAGAAGATCATGTCGATCGTGCTGCGGTTTGGCCGGAACCCACACTGGGCCTCAGGCAGGTTGTCCTCCGAGATGTTGGCGATCATGTGGTTGAGCATGACCCGAGCCAGAACCTTCTCAGCGATGGACAGGAGAGAAATGCCCCGATAGTTGCCACAGTCAGTTTTGCTGCCTTTGTTCTTAAAATGGGAGACAACTGTGGCATCCCTGAAGTCTTTGGGCACCTCTTCTTCCTCCCATATGCTGACAAGGATGGTGTGGAAGGCCCCCAGGGCAGCTGGACCGGCTGACTTGAAGATCCCGTCCTTTCCTGAGCTGGTCTGGTTGATTGCCTTCGTGATTTCATCCACTGTGGGGGTCGAGGCTGCTGACTACGGACTTCTGTAGGACTTGATCAAGGGCGGCAGTGGAGGCCTGTTGAGCAGGTTGCTGAAGTGCTCTCTCCACCTCGAGTTGATGCTGCTCTTCTCCTTCAGCAGGATCGAGCCGTCAGCAGCGGTGTGGTGACAGGCTTGGGGGGGGGGGGGGGTCTGTAGACGTCCCCGATGGCGCTGAAGAACATCCTGGAATTCTTTGTGCCAGCGTATCTCTTGGCCTTCTTTTCCCATCACTTATTCTGCGTGGAGGTGCTTGAAGCGGTTGCAGGGCTTTGGGAGTGACTGCGGGAAAGTTTTATAGCGGGAGGGCCAGTGCACAGTGACGGTCCTACTCACTCGGCCGCAAAAGCCAGAATCCGGTGGTACGGAGGACTGTCACGACCAGGGACTTCCTTGGCTGCAGTGGATGGCCACGACGTCTGTAGTGCCTAGTGCTCCACACTGCTTGCTGTCGCTGCCTTCGTGACCATTGGGACGATGTTGTCCTCCTCCACTCACTCCGCCGGGTCCAGTCTTCGCATTCAGGGGCAGGCATCCCCTATCTAACTACCCTCAACCTGGTTCGGCCCACCAACCAAGGTGATTTACCAGGGTGTGGCTTGGTTTACTTGGGGATTCCATAAGCCTGTAAGATCTTCATCAGGCAGTGAAGGTCCACAGAATCAAAGGCCTTCCTAAAGTCAATAAAAACCATGACTGCAGGAAGGCACTTTGCTCTAGCTCCCTCTAATATCCTTCTCAGCATCAGGATGTGACTGGCAGTTGATCTTCCCTCTCTGAAGCCATTCTGGTTGTCCCTGAACTTCTTCTCCATCTCGGGCTGGATCCTGTTAAGAATCATCCTGTTGAGGGTCTTTGTCACAAGTGACATCTCCTTGTAGTTGTTGGTGTTAGAGAGATCTCCATTCTTTGGCACTGGGACGATGTTACTGATTCGGAGCAACTGCTTTCTCCAATGCCTGATTACAGAACCCCAGGATGATATCATCAAAATCACACCTCTTTATCTCCTCTGATGCCACTCCATCTTCTCCATGAACCTTGCCCTCCTTGATCTTCTTGGCTCTCTGAAGCTCCTCTCCGGTGAAGGGTCCGGATATGGCTAGCTTAAATGTTAAAGGGTTAAAGTGACCATTGATAAACCAATAACAGTTGAGCAATGCCAGATGTGTGGTGAAGTCTGAAAATGTAATGCACGTGGTATGTGGATGACACAAAATTGCAAATACTTGCTACAAAACCAAACATGACATATTAGTTGCACTTTGGATTTTGTGTAAGAAGTTTGGATTTAGTATCAGTAAAAATTGGTATGAACACATCCCTGAATCAGTAACTGAGAATGATGATATGTACTGGAACTTCACAGTTTACACAGACCTAACAATAAAAAATAACTGGCTGGATATAATTGTCATTGATAAAGAGAATAAATGTTGGCTACTGATTCACATTGTGGCACCATGCAACTTTAATGTGGTAGAAAAACAAACTGATAAAGTGATTAAACACAGAGATCTGTCATTACAAATCAGAAGGATGTATCAAGTTACTATACAAACTATTGCAATAATGATAAGGGCCTGAGAAAATTTTGAATCTTTTAAGGGATTGAGAATACCAGATGTAGCCTCTAGTGTACAATAGACCATTTCATAGCAGAAAGCTGGTATCCTTTGAAGAGTTTTCAGTATCTAAGTGCTGAATACTGGTTGATGCACAACAATTTTGAGCTGGATACCCTTCCTAAAAACAACCACATTACAGGGTGGACTGGGCATTTTTTCATCATGTCACAAGTATGACCACCTTACAGGGTGGACTGGGTGTTAGTTTGTTGTCTCCAGCACAACCACATTACAGGGTGGACTGGGCATTTTTTCATCATGTCACAAGTATGACCACCTTACTGGGTGCTAGTTTGTTGTGTCTCCAGCACAACCACTTTACAGGATAGACTGGGCATTTTTTCATCATGTCACAAGTATGACCACTTTACAGGGTGGACCGAGTGCTGTTTTGTTGTGTCACCAGCACAACCACCTTACAGGGTGGACTGGAAGCTTTTTGTCGTGTTACCAGCTTCACCAACTTACAGGGTGGACTGGACATTTTTTCATCATGTCACGAGTATGACCAGCATGACCACTTTACAGGGTGGAGTGGGTGCTTTTCGTGCTGTCACTAGCATTGTTGATCTCTTTTAGTAGTGATGGCGGTGGTGGTAGTAGTGATGGTGGTAATGTTGGTAGTAGTGATGGTAGTGGTCATAGTAAGAGTTGTAGTAGTAGCAGCAGTTATAGTAGTAGTAGTGGTGGTAGTAGTTGTAGTAGTAGTAAGAGACCAAGTAGTTTAATCAGTCCTAAGCTGTGATAGATATCTGGTGTGTCAACTTATATGATCATATGTGTGTGTGCTAACGTTAATGTGCATCACAAAACGGGTGTGTGTGTTGGGGCTAATGTGTTTTACAAGACGTTTGTGTGTATGGAGATTGAATGACAATGGGAGAGTGGGGGAGGGTGTAATGGAGAGAGAGAGAGCGAGGAGAGTGAGGGAGGGATAGTGAGGAGAGAGGTAGACGGAGAGATAGTGAGATGGAGAGAAAGAGAGTGAGGAGAGAGGGAGAAAGAGAGTGAGGAGAGAGGGAGATAGTGAGGTGAGAGAGAGTGAGTGAGGTAGGGAGATGGAGAAAGAGCGAGAGAGATGGAGAGAAAGAGGTAGTAGAGGTAGGGAGAGAGAGAGGTAGTAGAGAGAGGTAGAGAGAAAGCGAGGGAGAGGGATAGTAGAGGTAGAGAGGGGCTGGTAGAAGCAGTGGAAGTGGAATTATAGCGTGTGAAATATGTGAAACAGAGGACAGAGAAAGTTAGCTATAATGGCAGCCGACTTTTGGAAATGATGCAAGTAGCTGTATGTCTTAACAAGGAGGAGGGGGAAATATATAAGTTTTAGGCGAGAGGGAGAGAGACGAGTGATGTAAATGGTTGAGGAATTGAAACGAAGAATGCTGTTTGATATTTCAGTGGAAAAGACAACGGAGTAGATTTTGTGAGGATTTGGGTCAGTATTTTTTAAACTAAAACTGGTGGAGGAGATAGACCAAGATGATAGCTGCAAGATTTCAAACTGATTGTTTGTATTGGAGAGATGGAAGGGTCGGTATATGGTTGGGTGGGTGGGTGGTGGTTGGGTGAGGGGATAGATGTTTAGGTGGGTGGTGGTTGGGTGAGGGGATAGATGTTTGGGTGGATGGTTGGTTGGGTGGGTGGTGGTGGTTGGTTGAGGGGATAGATGGTTAGGTGGGTGAGTGGTTTGGGGGATGGTTGGTTGAGGGGATGGTTGGTTGGGTGGGTGGATGGTTGGATGGAAGGGGAGATGAGTGGGTTGCTGTGCAGGTGGTAAAGTGGAAGGATGCATGGGTGGCTGGGTGGTTGGGTGGTTGGTTGGCTGGGTGGTTGGATAATGGTGACTAACTGAGGGTCAGAAATGTGTTTTTACTGCTCAGCTAAGTCACATTAGATTTTCATTTCACTTTTGGTGCAGCAGCTGTAACTTCAGGTTGTGTAACATTTTTCAGCCGTATTTTTTTTCTTCCTAGCCTACAGAGCCACCCACCTAGGACTGATCAGATGGCCATATGTCTAGTCCACTCCTGTACTCTGTTGGGATGGTCATTGCTGGATGAAAGACTACACAACAAGATTAAGTTAAAAATGCATCTTTTGTTTTGGCTACCTACTGAAAATCAGGGTGACGTTTTTCTAGCCTCATTTTCCACACAATTGGTGGATGTATCACTACAAGTCTACAGTGGCCATGTTGAATCTATTAAACCATTAGCCTCCTCGGAAGTCTCCCCTGTATTGGGGAATTTTTCATTGTTATTTTTTTGGTTACATCCTCTGTTTTTGTTTTTTACACGCAGAAATGCCCATTTGTACTGTCCTTAATGTCTACTTTATGTAAACCCTTGTGGTTAATAAAGAAAGCATTATTATTATTGCACATCATTACTGCTTTACTGAGCACAGCTCTGTGCACCTTGGGTATGTGTAATGTAATTTTTGCTGATGTTGTTTCTATTGTATTGATAGTACTTTTCATAATATGTGTGCAGTGCCTAGTAGTGCTATTTTTTGTATGCTGTATATATTTGTAAGTCCTGGGGTTTGGGTTATGTAATTGTCTGTGTGTTTTTTATCATTCCTAGAGAACATATAATTATAGGTATTGTTTCAGTTTTCATTTTCCACATTCGAGTTATTTCTTTCTCTAGATCTTTAGATTTGGAGAGTTTCTCCATTTTCTTGGAAGATATATTGTCGTCTGTGGGGGATTGATACATCTATTAGAAATTAATTCTTTTCTTAATGGTATTTGACTATAATATCTGGTTGGTTGGCTTTGATCTCTCTGTCTGTATGTATTGGCATATTCCAGAGAATGGTTGCTTTGTCATTCTCTGACACTTTTTCTGGTGTTTAATATTATTGTATGGTAGAGCAGGTTGAAACGGCTGAAGACAGACACATTTCTCTTCGGGTAATTCCTCATCAACTTTTTCAAATTTCACTTGGAACGGAAGATGAGGGTGGAAAGAGAAGTGCTGCCCCCAGTACATTTGCTGAAACGTGGGTGAATGTGGTGAAAATGCCCCGTGTGAGTGGGCCTACTCTGATCATGCGCCTGTAGGCTGGTGAATTTAAGGAGGGAGGAGAGGGGTGCCCGCGAAGCGTCGGGTGGTTCAGGATTGGTGGGTACCTGAATCAACCCTGGGTGGTTGGTTATCCCTCCTGTTGAGGTATTTTTCTTGTTTATTGTTATTGTTTTCCTATTTTTTACTCGATTTTGGTGTAAAATCCCCCACTGTCTCCGTCTATTGTATTGTCCCCTATATGTCAGCCCTTGTGGCCAATAAATGAAACCATTATTATTAGGGCAATGGATTGGTAGTATCGGTAGAGCCTCAGTTAAGTGCTTAGCAATACTTGTTCTGAGTTGTTACAATCTGAGTTCAAATCCTTCCAACGTCAATAAGATAAAGTACTAGTAATGTACTGGGGTCAATTTAATTGGGTCTTCCCTCTCCCAGAATACTACTAGCCTTGTGCCTAAATCAGAAACCATGATTATTGAGCATAGAGTTACGGCCCTTTATGGTCTGAGTTCAAATCCCGCTGAGGTTAACTTTGCCTTTCATCCTTACGGGGTCGATAAAATAAAGTAGCAGTAATGCACTGGGTAATTGCTGGTCTTGTGCCTAAAGTAGAAACCATTATTATTACTAGTCTTATTTTCATTGCATGTTATCACTGCAGTATCAAGCACAGATCTGTGTGTTGTGTTGTTCTTTCTATTGTATTGAGATAACTCTTTGGAATATATGTGCTGTGTCTATAGTGTTATTTTCTGTATGCTGTATACATTTCTAAGACCTTCGGGTTTGGTTATGTATTTGCCTGAGGAAGAAGATCGATGGATATATGGATGGATAAGTAGATAGACAAACAGAGAGATAGATAGATATATAGACAGACAGGTAAAGAATAACAATTAGACAGACAGACAGACAGATAGATAGATAGATAAATTTCTTTATTAGCAACAATGGCACAAAAGAAAGGGACAAATACAAATGGGGAGTTTACATACAGGTATATGAAAATAAAACTATTAATACAATAACAAATAACAATTGAAATCCCCAATAGGGGGGGAGGTGTTACACAGGGGTTGTACACACCCCGAAAAAATGTACAACCCTCATCTCCAGGAGCACCAAGAGTGAGTACTCCCTTCCTCTTTTTCCTCAACCTACAGGCTTATATAGAGAGAAGGCCCAACCACTTGGGCCATCTTTGCCACATTCAGCCACCTTTCATAAAATGATAGATAGACAAGCAGACACATAGATATGTTTCTTTATTAGCCACAGGGGCACAAAAGAAGATAGATAGACAAGCAGACACATAGATAGATAAATTGACAGGCAGGTAGATATAGATAGATATAGAATGATAGACAGCCAGAGAGACAGGCAAGCAGAGAGATAAATAGGTAGAGTTTTTACATTCTGAGTTCAAATCCTTCCAATGTTATTAAAATAAAGTACTAGTAATGTATTGGGGTCAATTTAATTGGCTCTTCCTTTCCTCAGAATACTACCAGCCTTATGCCTAAATGGTAAATAGAGAGATAGAGAGCCAAGCAGACAGATAGGTAGGCATGTAGATCGATAGACAGGTAGATATATATAGAATGGTAAATAGACAGGCAAAGAGGCAGATAGATATAGAGTGATAAATAGACAGGTAGATAGATATAGAGTGATAGATAGACAGGTAGATAGATATAGAGTGATAAATAGACAGGTAGATAGATATAGAGTGATAAATAGACAGGTAGATAGATATAGAGAGATAGATAGACAGGTAGATAGATATAGAGACAGGTAGACAGGTAGATAGATAGACAGGTAGATAGATAGACAGGTAAGCAGAGAAATAGATAGAGAAATATAGAGACAGACAGATAGATTGATAGTCAGGTAGAAATATATAGATGGATAAATAGACAGACAGGTAGATAGACAGACAGACAGGCAGGTAGATAGACAGACAGACAGGCAGGTAGACAGACAGACAGACAGGCAGGTAGACAGACAGGCAGGTAGACAGACAGACAGACAGGTAGGTAGACAGACAGGCAGGTAGATAGACAGACAGACAGGCAGGTAGACAGACAGACAGACAGGCAGGTAGACAGACAAGCAGGTAGACAGACAGACAGACAGGTAGGTAGACAGACAGGCAGGTAGATAGACAGACAGACAGGCAGGTAGACAGACAGACAGACAGGCAGGTAGACAGACAAGCAGGTAGACAGACAGACAGACAGGTAGGTAGACAGACAGGCAGGTAGACAGACAGACAGACAGGTAGGTAGACAGACAGGCAGGTAGATAGACAGACAGACAGGTAGGTAGACAGACAGACAGGCAGGTATAATGATATAGAATAATAGGTAAACAGATAGATTGATAGAGAGACAGGTAGATAGATAGAATGATAAGTAGACAGATAGATAGATTTCTTTATTTGCCACAAGGGTGCACAAGAAAAGGGGACAATACAAAGACACATGCCGGGGATTTTACATACAGTCGTGTAAAAATATTGAAACAAACAATTATAACAATCGAAATCCCCAATAGGGGGGAGACGCCACAAATGGGTTGTTTAATACCCCATCGATAGAACAACCCTCAACTTCAGGAGCGTGTTGTGCAAGTGCTCCTTTCTTCCCTTTGCTCTCTTCTTTAACCTACAGGCTTATAAACAGAGAAGGCCCCATCACTTGGGCCATTTTTTCCACATTCACCCACCTTTCAGTAAATTTACTGGGGTGCAGTGCCTCTCTCTCCACTCTGATTCTCCTTCTAAAGTGATACTTAAAGAAGGGAATCAATTGTTGTCCGGAGAGAAAGGCATCTGTCCTCAGTCCTCTCAATCTCGTCCACCATATAACCTCTTTCACCATAGCCACTGTACAGAGGAAATCCGCCTCTCTTTCGTTTTTGAAAGAAGCTGGTGGTTTGATCCTTACTATGGACTCGGCAGTCAACTGGATTTGTCCCATACGCGACAGCAGTTGTTCTGCGTAGTTCCACAGGTTGCTTACGCCCGGGCAGTGTACATTTGCGTGCAAGACGGTTTCAATGTCCTGCTCGCATCTTGGACACGTCCTCTTGGAAGGATCCCTGCCGGGGCGTCCATGCCTGTAGATCTTATCTCGAACGAGTAGAGCTCCTTGGTAGCACTGCTAGGCCAGGGACCTCTGGAAGTTGTCCATAGGTCCTGGGCGGAAAGTCCTATCAAACAGACTGGTCAACTCATCATCTTCGACACCTAGAGTCTCCCCGAGCACGTCGTCGCACTTGTGACGTACCCACTCTCTACAGAATGTCGAAGTGGAGTCTCCACTGATTGCTGTGCCTGTTTGACAGAGGACTGTGAGCGCCTGGGCGCATTCAATGTGCCAGGCGCCCATCTTCTTCGGTCTTCGCTTCACCCAGGACTGCAGCTCCGTCAGCGAGACAGGTAGAATATATAGATTGATAAGTAGATATATAGACAGGTAGAATATATAGATTGATAAGTAGATATATAGACAGGTAGATTTCTTTATTAGACACAAGGGCACAAAAGACGGGGACAAGTACAAATGGGGAGTTTACATACAGGTATATGAAAATAAAACTATTAATAAAATAACAAATAACAATTGAAATCCCCAATAGGGGGGAGGTGTTACACAGGGGTTGTACACACCCCGAAAAAATGTACAACCCTCATCTCCAGGAGCACCAAGAGTGAGTACTCCCTT
>OZ024757.1:33840370-33852870 GCA_964016885.1 Eledone cirrhosa | reverse complement strand
TCCACGCTAGCATGGGTTAGACTGGTTTGTACCATTTAGAGGCAAGTTTGGTCGAGTGACCATGTCTTGCTCATTTGGAACTGTTTCTGGCTGGTTTTCTATGGCTGGATGCCCTTCCTAACACCAACCACATTTACAGTGAGTGCTTTTTGCTGTCTTTTACACAATGACTTTAGAGTATGGGCTGGGAGCTTTTTGTTGTGACACCTACACGACCACTTTGCAGTGTGGGTTGGGTGCATTTTGTTGTGACACCTACTTGACCATATTACAGTGTGGGCTGGGTGTTTTGTGGTACCAACATAATATGTATATATATATCATGATATATACATGCTAGTGTGGAAGACGAACGTTAAATGATGATGATGATTTGCATTATCATATATCATCATCATCATCATTTCATTTTACGTCCACTTTTCCCTGCTTGCAAGGGTGGGACGGGAACTGATTCTGGCTTGATTTCTACAGTTGGATGCCCTTCCTAACACCAACCTCATTTACAGTGAGTGCTGGGTGCTTTTTTGCCGTGGCACCTCCACGACCACTTTGCAGTGGAATGATATGGACCCCAGTCCCTATCATCTCATTTCTACATATGAGTAAACTGGAGCAATGTGAAATAAAGTGTCTTGCTCAAGGAAACAACACATCACCCGGTCTGAGAATTGAACTCACAACCTTTCGATTGCAAGGCCAATGTTCTAACCACTAAGCCATGTGCCTCCATTATATGTTAACATCTGTTGAACAACTGGTGTCTTCATCTGCACACACTTCCTGTTAACATCTGTTGAACAACTGGTGTCTTCATCTGCACACACTTCCTGTTAACATCTGTTGAACAACTGGTGTCTGTTTCTGTAAATGTCTATTGTACAACTGGTGTCTACATCTGTACACATTCTGTTAACACCTGTTAAAAAAATGTGTCAGAGTCTATACAAAATATCTGTTAACATCTGTTAGATAACTGTTGTCTACATCTGTATACACATTCTGTTAAAAAACTGGAGTCTACATCTGTACAAAATATCTGTTGAACAACTGGTGTCTACATCTGTACATACATGCTGTAAATGTCTGTTGAACAACTGGTGTCTACATCTGTATATACATTCTGTTCATGTCTGTTGAACAACTGGTGTCTACATCTGTACATACATTCTGTAAATGTCTGTTCGACAACTGGAGTCTATCATAACTATCACAACCACCAACAACACTACCATCATTATTATCCCCACCAGGGCGGTGGATTGGCAGCATTGGTAAAGGGTCGGATATCATGCTTTGCAGCATAGAGTTACGCCCCTTTACGGTCTGAGTTCAGATCCCGCCGAGGTTAACTTTGCCTTTCATCCTTACGGGGTTGATAAAATAAAGTACCAGTAATGTACTGGGGATATTGCTGGCCTTGCACCAAAGGTAGAAACAATTATTATCCCCACCAACATCACTATCACAACCACCAACAACACTACCACTATTATCCCCACCAACAACACTATCACAACCACCAACAACACTACCACCAATATCCCCACCAACATCACTATCACAACCACCAACAACACTACCACTATTATCCCCACCAACAACACTACCATCATCACCATCACCATCACCTATATTTATCATCTCTATGCCAGTCTATTAGTCTCTCTGCTCTATATGTAATTACTACAGGAAGAGATATAAAGTAGAGAAGACCAACTGTTTTAGTAGGCTACTAGGCCAACCTATAGCTATATAACACGTTCTCTAGTCCTTTGGTGTAGACAGTGAATTGGTGGAGTCATGCTGAACCTTACTAAGAACTACATTAATGATACATTGTGGAATGCTCAGCCACTTACACGTGGATTTCGTGAGCAGCCTGTTCTGTTGATTGATTCAAATGATGGAGGTCCAATACCAACAGAATATATATAACACATATACACACATACATATATATATACACATATACATATATATATACACATATATATATATATATATATATACACACACAAGGGAAAAGAATTCTGCGTCATCAGCAGAGAGGCCTACAACACCCTGGCCCTCCAACACCTTGACAATGACAACCTCTACTCCAAGGTCACGGGAATCAATCCCGCGCAGATAGAAGAACACATCAACGCCGCCTGGACAAACATCTGCGACCGGCGGAAGCTCCCGAAGAAGCTGAGATACAACCTCCTCACGAGGAACAGCAGACTACCCGCCTTCTACCACCTCATGAAAACACACAAACAGGGACCCGGCCTGAAGATCAGGCCCATTGTATCGAGCGTGGAAGGACCACTCTACAAAATTTCATGGCTCCGAGCCAGAATACTCAAACCCATCTTAGACACCTTGCCGGGACACGTTAACAGCTCCGAGGAGGTGTTGAAGTGCCTGCATCAAATGGATCACGACACAAGAAAGGATAACAGAGGAACAAGGCAACAACACACACGCACACACTCAAGCGAGACAACAACACACACACGCACACACTCAAGCGAGACAACAACACACACACACTCAAGCGAGACAACAACACACACACACTCAAGCGAGACAACAACACACACACAGTAACATTCACCAAACAGGCAGAGAATACTATGGACTGACAGCTAGCGCCACCCCTTTCCCACAATTGAAAGAACTACTTTGGCCGCTGACCTCTGCCTGACCCCATTTCGCGCGCGCTCTGCTGAATACCTCAGATATTCAGAACAACGAACAGCGGAGGACACGTTTTGCACCCTTCCGACCTTTACACATATACACACATATATATATACACATATATATATATATACACATATATATATATATATACACACATATATATACATATATACATATATATATATACATATATATATATACACACACATATATATACACACACATATATATATATATATATATATATATACACATTCATATGTATATATATATATATGTATATATATATATGTATCTATATACCTATATACATATACATATATATATATATATGTATATATATATATATAGATATAGATAGGTAAATATACACGGGTGTGTATGATTGTGTATAGAAGATTATATTAATAAGAGGAATTCCAACTTTGTCTGATTTACTCGTTTTATTTACAATCCTTTAAAATATATATAATGGTATTATAATGAAATAGTATGATAGAATATTAAATTCTAAGTGTTAATTGAACAAGTACTTTCATGCTTTCGCAATCTTCAGGTTCATGATATGTGGTGACGGTCGAGTTTGCAATTTTCAACTGTCTGTATATATATACATATGTGTGTGTGCGTCCGTTTTAGCAAGGTATGGCACAACCAATTGGCCAGGCAATGGTGTTTCAGCTAATGCTCAACCAATTCAGCCAATCCACCGCCCTACCCTATAAGAATAGGACCCAGTACATGACTGGTACTTTATTTATTGAGCTGGAAAGGAAGAAAAACAAACTTGACATTGGCAGGACTTGAACTCACAGTGCAGAGAGCCAGAATGAATACCACAAACTATTTTATTAGATGCTCTAACAATTCTGTTAATTTACAAACAACAATAACAACAAAAATATTAAAAAAACACAACACCAACAACATGAAAAAAAACATCAAATCTCTATATAAATTTGAGTGACTTCCTTTTGTCTGTGACACAATGTGTGTGTAAAAGGGGATCGTGAAAAAACTATAGCAAAACAGCAGATGGCGTTCCATTTGCTATGCTGTGTGTTTGCGTTGTGAGTGTTTGTGTAAATGTATATGCGTTTGTGTGAATGTATGTGTGTGTAAAAGGAAGGAAGGGGATGGTTAAAAAACTATAACAAAGCAGCGGAGGGCGTTCCATTTGCTGTGCTGTGTGTTTGTGTATGTTTGTGTAAATGTATGTGTGTGTTTGCGTGCAAATATGTGTGTTTGTGTGAATGTATGTCTGTGAGTGTGTATTTTTCTAAGTGTGTCTGTGTTTGCACGTTTATATTTATATACTCATACATATAAATGTATGCATATACACACACAAACATATATATACACACACACAAACACATATACATACACACACACAAACATATATACATACACACACAAAAACACATACATACACAAACACATATATACATACAAACACACATACATACACAAACATATATACATACACACACAAACATATATACATACACACACACAAACACATATACATGCACACACACACAAACATATATACATACACACACACAAACATATATATACATACACACACACAAACATACATACACACATACAAACACATATACACACACAAACATATATACATACACACACACACACAAACACATATATACACACACACACACACACAAACACATACATACATGTCAGTGTGTTGAAAAAAATCCTAGTAAAATAAAAACAACAAAACAAGACAAATTGATATGGATGACCAATTGGGGCTCGGAAGTGATTAGTACATGATGAGTAATTAAAGTAATTAGTATTGGATGAAAAAGACATTGCTTATTGGTCGGTTGATAATCTGATGGTGCAGTCAGCAGAGGTGAAGGTCATGTGACCAATGATTATTCACTCGATTTACCTTGTTCTATGATTCATTATGATAGAAATACATTAAAGGTACACGTGTCTGTGGAATGCTCAGTTACTTACACATCAATCTCATGAAGAGGCTATTCTGTTGATTACAAAACTGAAATATCCAACTAGAATTCTCTCACCTCTTTCTGTTCAAACCAGCCATAACTGGCCACTCATACTACTGTTAAGGTATTGTTCTCAAAATAAATAATATCAAAATCTCATAAATTCAGTATTATGTGAGATGATTATGTGAGGGAAAGCTATTTACCATGAAAATATAATAGTAAGTATAGTGTAATGTAAATGGTAAAGGGTTAACTTGAATGAGTACAATGAAGGAAATTGAACAACAAATTGTGATATGAGAAAGAATACTCAGTCATCACTACCCCAATGATACAGGCCCAGACAGAGAAGGTTCTCTAGCAGGCAGGACTCCAGTAGCAATGTGTCTCATGGTCCTAACAGAGAACAGAATGGAGAAAATGTTATCCCAGAGTAGGGTTTGCCAAACTTTTTCAAACGCAGTACCCTTTTTGGTTCAGAAACTTTTGGGGGAACCCCAAAGTCTAATACTGTTATAAGGTTGTAATATAAATATACTCCTCTACCTTTTTTTATGGAACCCCAGAAACTCCTTTGCAGAACCCTTGGGTTCAGTGGAATCCACTATGGGAACCACTGCCCCAGAATATAGTGAGGGAGACGTTGAAACAGTCATTCAAACTGGCAAGGCCGGCTCTTGTTGATTGTCAACCCTGCCCTCTAATAGACATGAGTAGGAAAGTGGTTTGCAGGCCAAGGACCAGTCATATAAGACCATCTGGTATTGGAAGAATCAGTAGAGTGTTGGACAACATGTTTAGTGGCACAGAGTTATAACCCTTTACATTCTGAGTTCAAATCCCACCGAGGTTGATAAAATAAAGTACCAGTAATGCACTGGGGTTGATTTAATCAATTTTCCCTTTCGCCCCAAATTGTTGGCCTTGTGCCTAAAACAGAAACCATTATATCAACATGGTCTTAATTTAGTTCGCAGTTTTCCACAAAGATAGATTAACAGATATGTTTTGTAACATGTTTCAATATACGTTGAACTGGCACATTATAACCCCAGCAGATTTATAACCTACAGTTTTATAAAAAGGTTATCAAGGCTATTAAGAATCCCATGTAGTGATAAGAACAGTAATATGGCTTCAAGGAGACTAGGTATTGAAGTTTCACACATACCACATACATATCATTCAGCTACCATTCCAATAACCAGTATATATATATATATATATATATATATTTATTAAAATAACAGATTAAAGTTTAAGCAAAGAATCGCTGCTTTCACCCTTAATGGGATCTTCTGAAACTAACTAATCTGTTATTTTAATAAATATTTGCTCTACGGTTCTTATATATTTGATATATATTTATCCTTATCGAGCCCTCTTTGGATTTTAGTCTTCAAATTTATTATTATTACTATATATATATGTGTGTGTGTGTGTGTGTGTGTGTGTGTGTGTGTATATATACATATATATGTATGTATGTGCATGTATATAAATATATATATATATATATATAAATTTAGATATATATATATATACACACACACACACATATATATGCGTATATATATATACACGTGTGTATGTATATATTTATATATATATCTCTCTCTCTATATATATATATATTGAGTAAGATATATTGTGTGTGAATATATGTATGTATAATATATATATATAATCATGTGTGTATGTGTGTGTATATATATATATATATATATCATCATCGTTTAACGTCTATCTTCCATGCTAGCATGGGTTTAGACGGGAATTGTCCCACTTGAGGCAAGATTGGTTGTCTTGCTCATATAGGACTGTCTGGCAGGTTTTCTACAGCTGAAGGCCCTTCCTAATACCAACCACGTTTACAGTGTGGACTAGGAGGTTTTTACCGTGTTACCTACACGGCTACATTATAGCATGGACTGTGTTGTTTTTTTTTGTTGTGACACCTACACAACCTCATTTATTTAGGACTGAGAAAGGGGTGATGTAGATGGGGGTGAGGGGTAGGGGTAGTGGGATGGTGGTGTATTTTTGGTTAAGAGGTGCCTACTGACTGTAGGTTTTGCTTTGTACTTAGGCAAGGCGGGTCTTCTGTATTACTGCGTAGCGCCAAAGGTCTCGGTCCAGTGACATTGTCTTGGAGAGGTGTAAGTGTGTAAGGTCGGAATTTATCAAATCGTCCCAGGTTTTTCTGGGTCTGCCTACTCCTTAGCTTCCATCAATTTTGATCACCCTGCACTTTTTTTATACAGCTGTTGTCTTTCATGCGCATCACATGACCATACCAACGTAGTCTTCTCTCGAGTAAACAGCATCTGATCCCTCTTATTCCTAATTTCTCACTTAGTTCATTTATGCTTTGTCGTTCACGTATATTACTATTACACATCCAATGGAGCAAGTAAGCTTCGTTCCTCTCCAGTCTGCGTATATCCTCTGCACACAAAGCCCATGTCTCACTGCCATGTAACATTGCTGTTCGTATGCAGGCATCATACAACCTGCCTTTCATTTTTAGAGACAACCTTTAGCGGCTAATAGTGGTATAAGCTCTCTGAACTTTTTCCATCCCGTTCTGACTCTGGCTACTGTACTTTCATAGCACCCTCCACCACTGCTGATTTTGTCACCCAGGTAACGGAAGGTGTCCACTATTTCTATAAAACCATCTGGGCAATGGAAGGAGCTAGTATCCTGTGGACACTTGCTACTTATTGCACCTGAGCACTGCCCACATATAAAATCTATATCCTTAGTTAGTTTACCTGTGATCCAACTTCATCTTTTATGCACCCATACTTTGCATTTGGGACATAAAATGGAGTTTCTGCCTACTCCTTTCCTACACACTGAGCATGGCCATTTCCCAGAGGGGACCAGTGCCCTATTTTCCTTCCTACAAACTAGAACTTTAGTCTTAGACAAGTTAACTTTAAGGCCTATATATATATATCAATATATATGTGTGTGTGTGTATGTATATATATATATATATATATATATATATATATTTATGTGTGTGTGTGTATATATATATATATCAATAGCAATACCATCATCATGTGTGTGTGTGTGTGTGTATATATATATACACACACACATATATATATATACATATATATACACAGTCAAACAGGTTGTTATGCAACTGTCTTGGATAAAGAAATGTAGGTCAATTCCTTTAAAAAATAACAAGTGTCAATTACACATATACACAAATGTATATATACACACGTATATATACATACATGTATATACACATGTGTATATACACATGTGTATATACACATGTATATATACACACATGCACATACACATATACTCATATGTACCCACATACACATGTATACACACACACATATATATATACACATATACATGCATATATACACACATGTATATATAAACATGCACAAACACATATACATACGTCTACACAAACACACACAGATATATACAGTTACCCACACATGCACCCTCTTACACATATATATACAATTACCCATACATGCAAACACATGTACCCTCTCATATTTACACACACACACACACATTTACCCTCTCATATCTTCAAACACACACACACATGTACCCTCTCATATCCAGACATACACACATATAATCTCTCATACCCACACACACACACGTACCTGCTCATATCAACACACACACACATGTACCCTCTTATATCCACACATACATGTACCATCATATCCCCCCCCCATACATATACATGTAAACCCACCTAACTTTTACGACAGTATATATATATATATATTAACACGATATATATATATATATATTAATAGTGTATATATATGTTAACACGAGATAGAGTTACCTTGGAAGCGATTTAATATGCACACGGGAAACAACGAAGGCCACGTGTTGTCCTTCTGCAACACAACTCTTTCCTCTCAGAAAGCCCTTCTGTTGATGGATGTGAAATCCGTTATATCATCATCCTCATCATCACCATTTTACGTCCGTTCTTCCACGTTAGCATGGGTTAAACAGGTTGCCCTGTTGTGGGCAGTGTCCAGTCGGTTGACCATGTCTTGCGGGAACTGATACTGGCTTGATTTCTACAGCTGGATGCCCTTCCTAACACCAACTTCATTTACTGTGAGTGCTGGGTACTTTTTTGCCGTGGCACCTAGTCTTATCATCTCATTTCTACAGCTGAGTAAACTGGAGCAATGTGAAATAAAGTGTCTTGCTCAAGGAAACAACACATCACCTGGTCCGAGAATTGAACTCACAACCTTTCGATTGCAAGCCCAATGCTCTAACCACTAAGCCATGCACCTAATATATCATCATCATCATCGTTTAACGTCCATTTTCCACGCTACCATGGGTCTGATATATATATATATACATATATATATACATATATCATATATACACACAGCCAATATACTTGCTATTAACTAAAATGTGTGCAATCTGAACTGCTGGTTCCAGTGGCATTACTTGGTTCCAGTGGCATTACTGCAATCCAGCAGACATTGGCTGGAGATTGTTGAGTTAATATCAATGATTTTCATAAATATTGTGTGTGTGTGTGTATATATATATGTGTATGTGTATATATATATATATATATATGTATAAATATATATATATATGCAAAAAGTAAAAGGAAACAACAAAGCAAACAACACAGTACAATGAAGAAATATATTAGTTTAACGCTTGATATAGTAGAAAAAGAGTATTTCCATATCAGACACTAGTCCTTCATTGGAAATAAAAGATGAAATAGAAAGATAGAGTGAGAAGAAGAAGAAGGAACAGAAAAGAAGTTTCTGAAAAAAAATGTGTGTATTCAGTCAGCCATTTTGGAGGTGTGTATATGTATGTATGTATATGTATGCATGTATTTACATGTACGTGTATGTATGTATATGTATGTATGCATGTATTTACATGTGCGTGTATGTATGTGTATGGACGTGTATGTATGTATATGTATGCATGTATTTACATGTACGTGTATGTATGTATATGTATGTATGCATGTATTTACATGTTTGTGTATGTATGTGTATGTACGTGTATGTATATGTATGCATGTATTTACATGTGTGTGTATGTATGTGTATGTACGCGTATGTATGTATATGTATGTATGCATGTATTTACATCATCATCATCATCATCAATTAATGTCTATCTTCCACGCTAGCATGGGTTAGAATTGGTTTATCCCAATTAGAGGCAAGTTGGGTCGGGTGACCATGTCTCGCTCATATAGGGGTGTTTCTGGCTGGTTTTCTATGACTGGATGCCCTTCCTAACTCCGACCACATTTACAGTGTGCGCTGGGTGCTTTTTTTTCTGAGTCTTTTACACGTCCAACATGTGTATATATATATATAAATATATAAGTATTTGTGAGTGGTCGTGGAGGTGCCATGGCAAAAAAGCACCCAGCCCACACTGTAAAGTGGTCGTGTAGGCGCCACGGAAAAAAGCACCCAGCACTCACTGTAAATGAGGCTGGTGTTAGGAAGGGCATCCAGCTGTAGAAATCAAGCCAGAATCAGTTCCTGTATGAGCAAGGCATGGTCAGCCGACCAGACACTGCCCACAACAGGACAACCCGTCTAACCCATGCTAGAATGGAAGAACGGACGTAAAACGGTGATGATGATGATGATGTGTGTATGTAGGTAGATGTATATAAGGTTCAAGTTAAAAAGAAGCAACGCACCAAGGACAATGAAATACTTTATAGAAGAGGAAAAAATTTTTTTTCAACATATCAGGCATTAGTCCTTCATTAGTAAAAAGTGAATTACAGAGAAAAGGTTAGAAGAAGAATAATGTGTGGGGAGAGTACATAAATTGTATTGGGATATATATATATATATATATATATATACAAATGCATACATATCCTTACAATGGTACATACATTACATACATATATACATACATAAAATTGAAGATATTGATAAATATAGGTAGATCAATAAACGTGTGTGTGTGTATATATATATATATATACATATATATATAGACATACATATATATCTATATACACATGTACATATATATATGTATATATATATATGTGTATATATACATATATATGTGTGTATATATACATATATATATATATATATGTGTGTATATATACACACACATATATATATATATATATATATGTGTATATATACATATTTATATTCATAAATGAAATTGAGATAGATCGATAAATAAATAAATGAATATATATATACATGTGTGTGTGTGTGTATGCATTTATATATATGCATATGTGTGTGTGTTTATATATATGTACATCTGTACATGTGTTTTTGTGTAATTATGTGTATGTTTATGTGTATATATATATATATATGTGTGTGTATGTGTATATATATATATATATATGTGTATGTGTATATATATATATGTGTATGTGTATATATGTATGTATATATATATATATGTGTGTCTGTGTATATATATGTATATCTGTGTGTATATGTATTTATCTATGTAACTATCGATTTCTATTGATACATCAACTCTGATCTGATTAATTTCTGAAAACTAAATAAGTCATCCCACATAGATTAAAGTGTCACAGCACACACATGTGCCTCTCTCTCTCTCTCTCTCTCTCTCTCTCTCTCTCTCTCTCTCTCTCTCTCTCTCTCTATATATATATATATATATATATACACACACACAATATATATATATATATATATATACACACACACAATATATATATATATATATATATATACACAATATATATATATATATATACACACAATATATATATATATATATATACACACACACAATATATATATATACACACAATATATATATATATATACAATATATATATATATATACAATATATAGATATATATACAATATATATATATATATATATACACACAATATATATATATATACACACAATATATATATATACACACACAATATATATATATATACACAATATATATACATATTTATATACACACAATATTCATATCAATTGAACAATATATATATATATATATATATTGTTCAATTGATATGAATATTATATATATATATATATATACACATATATATATACACATATATATATAAGTAGGAACATACACATACAGACACAGACACACTAACAGCAACACCACCACCACCACCACAATAATAACAACAACAACACCAAATAAGAACAGCGGAAATTGAATCTGTAATTGGTCAATTCGATGGAGGATTTTGTAAACTTGTGGAATATTATATAGTGTGGGGGGGGGGGGCTATGTATGTATGATTATATATATATATGTGGGGGGGTGTATGCCTATGTATCTATGAATATATATATATATATATATATATATATATATATATATATATATATAACGAAGGAAATGTGGTAAGGAACCAGGTGGACCATAACGCACCAAAGTACTCAATACTTGAGGTAGTAGAGTGGGTAATAGGAACCAGTAAGACCCCGACAGCTGAGCTCAAGCCGTTTCGACGGCTAATTCTGGACTAAATTTAGTCCAGAATTAGCCGTCGAAACGGCTTGAGCTCAGCTGTCGGGGTCTTACTGGTTCCTATATATATATATATATATATGTGTGTGTGTGTGTGTGTGTGTGTGTGTGTGTGTGTGTGTGTGTGTGTGTGTGTGTGTGTGTGTGTGTGTGTGAGTCCCGGGTTCAGTCAGAGGTAATCACAGTAAGGAAGGTACTCAATGCATTAGAAGAGTATATACAACAAATTTAATAAAGAAATGGCTTCTACAGGACTAGA
>OZ024757.1:33827870-33837870 GCA_964016885.1 Eledone cirrhosa | reverse complement strand
AACCACTGATATTACCAATGTTTCGCCCCCCACCCCACACTCTTTGTCATCATTCCACCCACATACAACCCCCCCCCCCTCCACTTCACCCTCTAGTTATCATATTTAGTTTAAACTATCAAAAGTTACCTCCCTTCCCCACTCTCCTGCCACTAAGCAACTCTGTGGTGCCACACTAACTTTACTACCTATGTATGTGTATGTGTGTATCAGTATGTGTGTGTGTGTGTGTATGTGTGCGTATGTGCATGTAGGCGTTATGTCTGTATGTATATAAGAGTATGCATGTGTGTATGTGTGCATGTAGGTGTTGAGTCTGTATGTGTATGGTGTACATATGCATGAATGTAAACATGTATACATTTGCGTATATGTATGTGCATGTAGGTGTTGTGTATGTCTGTATGTGTATACATGTATATAAGTGTATGTATGCATGTGCATATATGTATGTGTATGTATGTAAGTGTGCCAGTAGCTATTGTGTATGTTTGTATGTGTACATTGTATATATGTATGCATGTAAGTATATGTATGCATGTATGTGTATGTGATGTACATATATGTATGTGTATGGTGTACATATATGTATGCATGTAAGTGTATGTATGCATGTATATGTACATGTATGTATGTGTATGGTGTACATATATGTATGCATGTATCTGTATGTACATGTATGTATGTGTATGGTGTCATCATCATCATCATCATCATCGTTTAACGTCCATGTTCCACGCTTGCATGGGTTTGGACGGGAGTTTTCCCACTTGAGGCAAGAGTGGTTGTCTTGCTCGCATAGGAGTCTGGCGGGTTTTCTACAGCTGGATGCCCTTCCTAACACCAACCACATTTACAGTGTGGGACTGGGAGGTTTTTACCGTGTTGCCTACACGGTCACATTACAGCGTGGACTGTGTGTTTTTTTGTCGTAACACCTACACGATCTCATTTGTTTCGGCCTGGATTTTGTGGCACCAACATAACTTTACATTGAAAGGGGTGGTGTGGATGGGGTCGGGGTGGTGGGACGGGGGTGTATTTTGTTAGAGATGCCTACTGACTGTAGTAGGTTTTACTTTGTATTTAGGTAAGGCGGGTCTTCTCTATTACTGAGTACCGCCAAAGGTCTCGGTCCAGTGACATTGTCTTGGAGAGGTGTAAGTGTGTGAGGTCTGAATTTATCAGCTCGTCCCAGGTTTTTCTGGGTCTGCCTACTCCGTGGCTACCGTCTATCTTTATTGCCCTGCACTTTGCTATACAGCTGTCGTCTTTCATGCGCATCACGTGACCATACCAACGTAGCCTTCTCTCGAGTAAACAACATCTGATCCCTCTTATTTCTAATTTTTTCCTTAGTTCGTTTATGCTTTGCCGTTCGCGTATATTACTATTACACATCCAGCGGAGCATGCAAGCTTTGTTCCATGTATGCATGTAAGTGTATGTATGCATGTATGTGTATGGTGTACATATATGTATGTACGCACGTACATGTATGTATGTGCATGTATGAATATATGTATGTGTATGTAGATTAGACTCGGAGTGTATGTGCGTGGTGTATATATATACATGTATGAAACATATATATATATGCATATATGTATGTGTATGTGTGTATGGTGTATATATGCATGTTTGAAGCATACACAGATTCAGAGTGTGTTTGTATATGTGTGTGTGTGTGGTGTATGTATGCATGTATGAAGCATAAATATGTGTGTTTTATTAATTATGCGAGTACATATACACTGAGGCCAGTATTGCACATGACGTATGTAACCAAATATGCCACCAGATTAAAGAAATGACATAATATATAATAGAAATGAAAATTAAATATACACATACATATATGCACATGCATACATGCATATACATACACTATACACAACACATACGCACATGCATATATACAGTAGACACATATAAACATACACAACACATACATATATGCAAATGCATACATACACGCATATACACACCATACACAACCCCTACATGCACATACACACACATACATATACGCAAATGTATACATGCATATACATACCATACAGACACAACACCTACATGCACACATACACTTATATACATGCATACATATACTTATATACATGCATATATACACACCATACACATACAGACAGTACCTACATGCATACATACATTTATATTCATGCATATATATACACCACACACAGAGACACAGCACCTACATGCATACATACACTTATATACATGCATATACACACCATACACATACAGACAGAACACCTACATGCACACACACTTATATACATGCATATATACACCATACACATACAGACATGCATATATACACATATACATGCATATATACACCATACACATACAGATATAACACCTACATGCACACACATACATACATACTCATACACACATACACATGCATAGTCATTGTTCCAATCAGTCCATAAACACTTAGCAAACACTGTAAACCACAAAGAGGCGGGATGGCTAATGCAGTGGGTAAGGCTGGCTGTTCCTCAAGGAAATGTTTTCATCATGTTGTTCAGCACAGGGTACAGTTGTTGAGATACATCATACAGCCAAAGGTGTAGATGTTGTCCACCCCATCAACCTTTTTAATACTCCTTTCTATGTCTGACACTTTTGTCAATTTATTTTTCAACATATTGTTCATTATGTGACACAAACACACACAACTATTAACGTCTCTCTCTCTTGTTGAACCATTTCAACAACCTTATTCCTTTTCTGTTACTCATGCATAATTATTTTGATGTAGCTGTCTGATGAAGCCATGCTAGCTGCTGTTGCAATTGCTTAACAACAATGTGCTGGCATTGCAGAAATGCGCATAACATGTGATAAATACAATTATGTATTAATTGTTTCTACTTTTGGCACAAGGCCAGCAATTATCCCAGTGCATTACTGGTACTTTATTTTATCGACCCTGCAAGGATGAACGGCAAAGTTAACCTCGTTAGGATTTGAACTCAGACCATAAAGCATGGCGTCCGACCCTCTACCGATATCTTATTATGTAATAATGCAAATATGTCAACATTCATTTGTGTATTTATATCATAATATTATAAAATTAAATTAAATTGTTTAGAACTACAAGTGAAGTCATTCTTTTCCTTTATTTATATATATCCCTTTTTGATAACCTATTTTGTGATTTTCATCTTGGGTTCATTTCGCTTATTTCTTTTGGGGTTTTTTATGTTGTGTTGTACAAACAAGACTTCCTGATGCATGGTATCATGTCATCCAGGTGGATAGGTTGAAAGTTGCGAGACAACGGGAGAAGGGGGAGCACAACCTATTATGTAATGGGGTCATATACACTGCAGATAACAATAGTTTTATTATATATTAGAGCTGTAGTTTAATAGCGCCTGTATTCCTTATTTGGTGGCTGTCTGAGAAGGTGGGAGGTTCGTGTTTGGTTTGCCGAATTTTAAGGGTGGGTTGTGATTTGGTTTAGCAAGAGTCATTAACAGTGTTTATGGACTGATTGGAACAATAATGGTCTTATTTACACACACACACACACACATACATACATATATATAATAGTACAAAAACATTATACATATTTCAATGGCTTAGTTACATCATATGTATAGTATAAATATTTAACTCCATTCCTACACCAGCCACAGGACACCACATCTATGGTGGATGAGTTGTATAGCGTAGAGTGCTTTTCTTACTATTACATCATGGTTAACTAAACAGAATGACAAGTTCTACCCATTGATATACCACACAACATAAATTAATATATATATATATATTAGAAAAGTAAATAACAACAAGGAGTACAGTTACGAAAGGTGTTAGGTATATATATATATATATATATATATATAATACCACACAACATTAATGAATATCAGCAAAGAGTTATGGCCCTTTATGATCTGAGTTCAAATCCCGCCGAGGTTAACTTTGCCTTTCATCCTTACGGGGTCGATAAAATAAAGTACCAGTAATGCACTGGGTAATTGCTGGCCTTGTGCCAAAAGAAGAAACAATTAATGAATATATATATACATATGTATATATATATATATATATATATATAATACATATATATATATAATACCACACAACATTAATGAATATATATACATAGGTATATATATGTGTGTGTATATATATATATATATATATTGTGGCTGGTGTTAGGAAGGGCATCCAGTCGTAGAAAACCTGTCAGATAGTCCTATACGAGCGAGACACGGTCACCCGACCAATCTTGCCTCAAGTGGGACAATTCCCGTTTAACCCATGCTAGTGTGGTAGATAGACGTTTAACAATGATGATATATATATATATATATATTGATGGAAACCGCGGAGTTGGGAGACCCAAGATGACTTGGGATGAGGTGATAAAAGCCGACCTTACCCAACTACACCTCTCAAAGACAATGACACACGACCGTGACTTCTGGCGTCACGCAGTAATACAGGGTACCCGACCTCCCATGGGTACATGCTGAAGCATATAAACAATATGCCCCCACTCCCCCCACCGCAGGGTGGTCGTGGAGGTACCACGGCAAAAAAAGCACCCAGCCCACACTGTAAAGTGGACGTGTAGGCGCCACGAAAAAGCACCCATCACTCACTGTAAATGAGGTTGGTGTTAGGAAGGGCATCCAGCTGTAGAAATCAAGCCAGATCAGTTCCTGTATGAGCAAGGCATGGTCAGCCGACCAGACACTGCCCACAACAGGACAACCCGTCTAACCCATGCTAGCGTGGAAGAACGGACGTAAAACGGTGATGATGATGATGATATAATAATTACGAAGGCCAAAATCAGAAGAGGGCTTGATTAGGATTGTGTATATCCACCACCACCGCCGCCGCAGGAAATGGATGTTAGACGGCGATGACGATGATGATGATACATAATATCACATAATAAGTAAATATTGGTTTCTTTCTCACTCTAACACAGAGGTTCTCAAAGTGGGCGCTACTCCCTGCCCTGGACGAAGGTCCAGGTGGGTGGGGGTGCTGGGGCCTATGGGGTCAGTGCAGGGGGGCAGTAGAGATGATATAATAGTATATTAAATATCAAATGATACATATTATATATAAATATAGTAAAATAAAAAATATACAATACTTATTTATACATAGTATATATTATATTATTTATATTGACAGTATTGGTAGAGGGTCGAATGCCATGCTTTGCAGCATAGAGTTACGGCCCTTTACGGTTTGAGCTCAAATCCTACCAGGGTTAGCTTTGCCTCTTTCACCCTTACAGGGTTGATAAAATAAAGTGCCAGTAACTCACTGGCACTCCGTCAGTTACGATAGGTGTTCCAATCGATCCGATCAACAGAACAGCCTGCTCATGAAATTAACGTGTAAGTGGTTGAGCATTCCACAGACACGTGTACTCTTAATGTAGTTTTCTGGGAGATTCAGCGCAACACAGAATGTGACAAGGCTGCCCCTTTGAATTACAGGTACAACTCATTTTTGCCAGCTGAGTGAACTGGAGTAACATGAAATAAATTGTCTTGCTCAAGGACACAATGTGCTGCTGGGAATCAAACTCACAACCTTACGATTGTGAGCCGAATACTTTAACTCTTTAGCATTTCCATTACTCTATATATACTATTGTATTTTCACAGTAAAGGCTTTACCTCATATAATTATCACACACGATATCAAAGTTATGAGATTTTGATATTATTTATTTTGAGAACAACACCCTAACATCCGTATGAGTGGCCAGTTATGGCCAGTTTAAACAGAAATAGGTAAGAAAATTCTGGCTGGGTACGGCCGGTTTAAATGCTAGAGGGTTAGATAGCAAATGTGATCATCTGCTACTCTTACTACCAACAAGACTTACATTACTTCTATGGTGTTACCAAACTTGCAGGATTTAATGTTTTCAATCAAGCAATGAAATCAGAAACTGACTCACCTGGATTTTGACAAAACATAAATATTGAAAAAGCCACATGCCTTCATGTGTATCAGTAATGCAGTGAGATCGATTTAATCTTTTAGCATTTAAACCAGCCGTATCTGGCCAGAATTCTCTTACCACATTCTGTTCAAACTGGCTGTAACTAGTCACTAATACTGATGTTAAGGTATTATTTTCAAAATCTCATAGATTCAATATCATGTGAGATAATTATTTAACCCTTTAATGTTCAAACCGCCAAAACCGACCAGAATTCTCTACCTCTTTCTGTTGAAACTGGCTGTAACTGGTCACTCAAACTGATGTTAAGGTATTGTTCTCAAAATAAATTCTTTCAAAATCTCATAGATTAGATATTATGTGAGGTAATTATATGAGATAAAGCCTTTACCGTGAAAATATAATAGTATATATAGAGTAATGTGAATGCTAAAGGGTTAAGATAAAGAGCCTTTACCATGAAAATACAATAGTATATATAGAGTAATGTAAATGATATGTAAGATAATTATGTGAGGTAAAGCGATGAAAATATAATAGTATATATATAGAGTAATGTAAATGCTAAAGGGTTAAACGACTTGCCCTTCCTCCAAAATTGATGGCTTTGTGCCTAAATCAAAAAACCATTATGACTATTATGGTTATTATGGTAATGATTATGTAAGATTATGTGTTTTTCCCCCTGCAACCCTTTTCTTTAAAATGCCTGGAGATGAGGGAGGTTTTGGCTGCTATTTCTAGACTCGATATAGTGAATCCCTTATTAGCTGACAGTTGTAATAGTAAGGTATTTTTTTCAGCAATGAGCTATTACAGAAATAAAAGACATTGTGATGAGAGTGGGGTGGAAATAGGGTAAAGCAGAGGAGAAAGGGGACGAAGAGGGAGAGGAGTAGGCAGAGATAAGGATGAAGATGAGGAGACGCCCCCCTCCCCATGTCGCAGTGGGGAGAGAGAGGGATAGGGACAAGCAGAGGAGAGAGAGCGATAGATAGATAGAGAGAGAGACTGAGAGATGGATAGAGAGAGATTGAGATAGAAATAAACATGCGGATGGGTGAGTGGTTGGAGCTGGTAGGGTGGGAAATGGTGGGTGTGTGTGTGTCACAAGAGTCAAGATAACCACCAGATGGAGCTGTTGACATTCCAGCAGTTTATTAACCACCTAAATACCCCACCACCACCACCACTACTACTAATAGTAGTAGTAGTGGTGGTGGTGGTGGTGGTAGTAGTTGTGGTGGTGGTAGTAGTAGTGGTAGTGGTAGTAATAATAATAGTAGTGATAGTAATAGTAGTGGTAGTAATAGTAGTGGTAGTAATAGTAGTAGTAGTGGTAGTAGTAGTGGTGGTGGTAGTAGCCAGGATGTATCAGTAACCCAATAGCCAAGCACTGTAATAAAAGGGATGCTGGTGGTTGTGATAATGGGGTGATGGCGGTGGTTGCATGGTTAGGGTGGTGTGATGGTGATGATGGTGATGGTGGCGGTGACAGTAATTATGGAGGTTGATGATGGTAGGGATGGTGATGGAGGGTAAAGTTGGTGGTGGTGGTGGTGGGGATGGTGATGCAGAATGATGCTGGTGGTTGTGATTATGGAGTGATAGCGGTGGTATGGTGGTTGTGGTGATGGGGTGGGTGCTGTTGGGGGTGGGTGATGGAGGATGATGGTGGTGGTGGTAGGGAGGGTGATGAGGATGGTGATACGTGATGGTAGTGGTGATGGGAGGGTGGTGGTGGAGCTGGTAGAGGGGAGTGGTGGTTCACATGCAGGAACTCACAAAAGATAAACAGTTTTACAGTGAGCCTTAATCCTTCCCTCATCACTACCACCCTATTCCCCTTATTAAATAGTGACCCCTCTCACTTACAATGGGCTTATTTAATAATGACAACAACAATAACAATATCAACAACATCAAAAACAAAAAGGGAAACTCCCCTTGTCACATTTGTTTTCTACTTTAATAAAAAAAAAAAAAACTTATATGGACCCTAGTTTATTTTAATAAAGAAAAACCCTTATATGGACCATAATTTAATTTAATGAAAAAACCCCTATGTTATCCCCTAATTTACAGTTTGCTGTGTTGCATTCCCCACCTTCAGTGTTGTGACCTGTCTTGTCCAGTTCTTGATGTTGTCAGACCAGCTCTGGCAGTCAGCAATCACCACAGGTCTCTGTTCTCCACCATACACAAACAGAGGGGGTTGCTGTCTTGTGTCCTGTCCAGTTGTTTATGTTGTCAGACCAACTCTGGCAGTCAGCAATCACTACAGGTCTCTGTTCTCCACCATACACAGACAGAGGGGGTTGCAGTGTTGTGGCCTTTCCAGCCCTTCATGTTGTCAGACCAACTCTAGAAGTGAGCGGTCACCACTGGTCTCTGTTATACAGAGAAGGGAAACAATGTTGTGATTTGTCCAGACCTCAATGTTGTCAGACCAGCTGTGGCAGTCTGCAATCACCACTGGACCCTGCTCTCCACCATACTCATACACAGAACTGTTGCAGTGTTGTGAACAGTCTAGTCCAGTCTTTGATGTTGTTTGACTTGAGTTTCCTTTGTTTGTCCCTTCTATGCTCTCCTTCAACTGTGCCTTGGAGAATGGTTTTGGAAAGGGAGTCATGGTAGGATATGTGACCACACCAGATAAGCTTCCATCCCTTTACAATCTAGCAAGTTGTACTACCCACACTGTAAAGTGGTCCTGTTGGTGTCACTATAAAAAGTACTCAGTCCACACTGTAAGGTGGTTATGTAGGTATCATGACAAAAAGTGCCTAGTCCACACTGTAAAGTGGTCATTTTGGTGCCACGATAAAAAGTATCCAGTCCACGAGGAAGGGTATCTGACCTGACTTGACTTACAATAGGACAACTCATCTAACCCATGTTAGCATGGAAAAATGGACATTAAATGATGATGATGATTGTGAATTGAAACTTAAGTAATTGCATCATTGATGGCTATTTTAACCATTAGAAAAAAAAAATCTACAATACATTCACTTTTCCTTTATTTCGTCATCTGTCTACATTTTTGTCACACCCCTGTGACCTTGTCTCTAACATAATTCAACTGGAACATCATATTGACAATCTGTGTGTTAAGAGTAATTTATATGTTCAGAGACGTGCAACCAAATGAATACCCTCCATCAGGCATCTACCATACTCTGAATGCCCTGCTTCCCTGGGCATGGATACATTAAAACTCTGACATCTGGCAACTGACTTGGTAAACACCCACAAAATTATTAACCATCTTTCCAACAACAAGCCTAGGCACCTTTTGAATTCCATGTGTCTAACACCAATGGACATGCTTACAAAATCAGAAAACAGCACAGCTCCCATGACTTTCAGAAACATTTTTTCATGCTCAGAGTTTTTGAAGCATGGAACAAACTACCTGCATCAGTTGTTAGCTGATGCGACACTGCATCCTTTAAAACCTCCATGCTTCCCAAAATTTGTCAACACTACACCTGCTATTCCCCCTACATACACATGCATGCATCTCTGTGTGTGTCTGTGTGTCTAGCATGACTCATAAACTGTTCACTTTCCCAACATTTGTACATTATTCTATGTACTATACATGCACCTTTGATGAGTTGTAGTGCACCTGAGCACTGTACACAGCGGTGAATTGGCAGTATCGGTAGAGAATGGGACACCATTGTTTGCAGCATAGAGTTATGGCTCTTTATGGTCTGAGTTCAAATCCTGCCAAGGTTTACTTTGCCTTTCATCCTTATGGGGTCGATAAAATAAAGCACCAGTAATGTACTGGGGTCGATTTAATCGACTTTCTCCTCCCCCGAAATTACTGGCCTTGTGCCTATACTAGAAATCATTATTATTATTACATATGCTCTTAGTCCTTCAATCAATAAATATATCACTAAATATCTTTGTCACATAGAGTTGTGGAAATATTCAATGTGGTGACGGTGGGTTGTATGACATGTAACATGATTTGAAGTGGGTGAATGT
>OZ024757.1:33795370-33822870 GCA_964016885.1 Eledone cirrhosa | reverse complement strand
AGATGCTGTGCTGAATAGGACCCATCCCACCCTTGCAAACAGGGAAAAGCGGACGTAAAATGATGATGATGATTACTCTATATTTACTAATGTATTTTCACAGTAAACACTTTATCTAACATAATTATCTCACATAATACCAAAGCTACAAGATTTTGATGTTATTTATTTTGAGAACAGTACCTTAACATTGGTACGAGCGGTCAATTATGGCTGGTTAAAACAGAGAGAGGTGAGAGAATTCTGGCCAGATACAGCTGGTTTAAATGCTAAAGGGTTAAATAATATAACTAGCTTTCTCATTATCAAGTTGTTGTTTAGAACATAACAAAGATTCTTACATACAATTATGATAGAAGGCTTTCAAATAAATAACAACACTTTAATCCTCTAGCATCTACATTACTCTATATTAACTATTGTATTATCACAGTAAAGGCTTTACCTCACATAATATATATATCATGGACAGCATCTACATACATTGAGTATTAACATACAAGTACGTCAATACTTATCTTTTTCCATGTCTTAGAGGGTTCTAAACCCCACTATCAGGCTAAAATTTCTTTAGTAAAAAAAATATGGCGAAAGCTTCTATTTCTAATTATATTAAGTACAAAGCGAAACCTACAGTCAGTAGGCACCACTTAACCAAAATACACCCCGTCCCACTACCCCTACCACCATCTACACCACCCATTTCAATATAAAGCTATGTTGGTACCACAACATCCAGTCCTAAATAAATGAGGTCGTGTAGGTGTCACGACAAAAAAAACACACAGTCCACGCTGTAATGTGGCCGTGTAGGTAACACGTTAAAAACCTCCCAGTCCCACACTGTAAATGTGGTTGGTGTTAGGAAGGGCATCCAGCCGTAGAAAACCTGCCAGACAGTCCTGAGCAAGACAACCAATCATGCCTCAAGTGGGACAATTCCCGTCCAGACCCATGCTAGCGTGGAATATGGACGTTAAACGATGATGATGATATGTATATATACATATATATATAACAAATATCGTCCGCACCCTGTATATATATACATACACACATATATATATACATACACACACACACATATATATATACACACATATATATATATATATATATATATATATACACACACATATATATACACACATACATATGTATATATACACACACATATATATACACACATACATATGTATATATACACACACATATATATACACACATACATATATATACATATACACACATACATATATATATGCAAGAGAGAGAGGTGGGGTGGCAGGGAGAGATTCTGGGTGTTGTAAAGTGATATGCCTCCAGTTAAACTAAAGAACCTCTGGGGATGTTAATGAAGACATAAACACAATTTAAAGTAACATCATGAGATGGTAGAAGTGGGTATTGACTTGGTGGGGTGGGGTGGAGGGGAGTATTGACTGGGTGGAGGGGTGGAGGAGTGTATGGATGGGTGGAAGAGAGTATTGACTGGCTGGTGGGGTGGAGGAGAGTATGGATGGGTGGAGGGGTGGAGGTGGATACGGGTGGGTGGTGGAGGAGGATATGGGTGGGTGGTGGAGGGGTGGAGCAGAGTAAGGATGGTTGAAGGGGTGGAGGAGACTATGGATGGGTTAAGGAGGATATGGATGGCTTAATGAGGATATGGATGGGTAAGGAGGGTGGAGAGAGTGGACAGTTATTTTTTCCTTTATAATGTGATTTAGAGAGAAGATTTAATTTTCAAAAAAACTTTTGATTTTTTCAATACACAGACAGACAGAGAGAAACACACTCACATACACTTATATATGTAAAATTAACCAACTGTGATTGCGACTAAAATCAGCCAAAATGGTATAACGTTAGTTGATAAAGTGTGTAACTCGGAGATCAGTGAGTCACTCCAGGTAGAGCTGCTACTTCTCCGAATTGAGAGATCACAGCTCCGATACTATGGGCATGTGGTTAGAATGTCTCAGGAAAGAATATGTAGCTCAGAGATCAGAGAGTCACTCCAGGTAGAGCTGCTACTTCTCCGAATTGAGAGATCACAGCTCTGATACTATGGACATGTGGTTAGAATGTCTCAGGAAAGAATATGTAGCTCAGAGATCAGAGAGTCACTCCAGGTAGAGCTGCTACTTCTCCGAATTGAGAGATCACAGCTCTGATACTATGGACATGTGGTTAGAATGTCTCAGGAAAGAATATGTAGCTCAGAGATCAGAGAGTCACTCCAGGTAGAGCTGCTACTTCTCCGAATTGAGAGATCACAGCTCTGATACTATGGACATGTGGTTAGAATGTCTCAGGAAAGAATATGTAATTCAGAGATCAGAGAGTCACTCCAGGTAGAGCTGCTACTTCTCCGAATTGAGAGATCTGATACCGGTTGGTTTCACCTGTAAAATCTGTCCAGTGATTCTTTCCTGAGACATTCTAACCACATGTCCATAGTATCAGAGCTGTGATCTCTCAATTCGGAGAAGTAGCAGCTCTACCTGGAGTGACTCTCTGATCTCTGAGCTACATATTCTTTCCTGAGACATTCTAACCACATGTCCATAGTATCAGAGCTGTGATCTCTCAATTCGGAGAAGTAGCAGCTCTACCTGGAGTGACTCTCTGATCTCTGAGCTACATATTCTTTCCTGAGACATTCTAACCACATGTCCATAGTATCAGAGCTGTGATCTCTCAATTCGGAGAAGTAGCAGCTCTACCTGGAGTGACTCTCTGATCTCTGAGCTACATATTCTTTCCTGAGACATTCTAACCACATGTCCATAGTATCGGAGCTGTGATCTCTCAATTCGGAGAAGTAGCAGCTCTACTTGGATTGACTCTCTGATCTCCGAGTTACACACTTTATCAACTAACGTTATACCATTTTGGCTGCTTTTAGTCGCGATCACAGTTGGTTAATTTTACATATATATGTGTATGTGAGTGTGTGTGTTTCTGTCTGTCTGTCTGTCTGTGTATTGAAAAAATCAAAAGTTTTTTTGAAAATTAAATAATTCTCTCTAAATCACATTATAAAGGAAAAAATAACTGTCCACTCTCTCCACCCTCCTTACCCATCCATATCCTCATTAAGCCATCCATATCCTCCTTAACCCATCCATAGTCTCCTTCAACCATCCTTACTCTGCTCCACCCCTCCACCACCCACCCATATCCTCCTCCACCACCCACCCGTATCCACCTCCACCCCTCCACCCATCCTTACTCTCCTCCACCCCACCAGCCAGTCAATACTCTCTTCCACCCATCCATACACTCCTCCACCCCTCCACCCAGTCAATACTCCCCTCCACCCACCCCTACCCTCCAGCCCACCCCACCAAGTCAATACCCACTTCTACCATCTCATGATGTTACTTTAAATTGTGTTTATGTCTTCATTAACATCCCCAGAGGTTCTTTAGTTTAACTGGAGGCATATCACTTTACAACACCCAGAATCTCTCCCTGCCACCCCACCTCTCTCTCTTGCATATATATATGTATGTGTGTATATGTATATATATGTATGTGTGTATATATATGTGTGTGTATATATACATATGTATGTGTGTATATATATGTGTGTGTATATGTATATATATGTGTGTGTATATATATATATATATGTGTGTATATATATATATGTGTGTGTGTGTATGTATATATATATGTGTGTATGTATATATATACAGGGAGCGGACGATATTTGTTATATATATATATGTATATATACATATCATCATCATCGTTTAACGTCCATCTTCCACGCTAGCATGGGTCTGGACGGGAATTGTCCCACTTGAGGCAAGATTGGTTGTCTTGCTCAGGACTGTCTGGCAGGTTTTCTACGGCTGGATGCCCTTCCTAACACCAACCACGTTTACAGTGTGGGACTGGGAGGTTTTTACCGTATTACCTACATGGCCACATTACAGCGTGGACTGTGTTTTTTTTGTCGTGACACCTACACGACCTCATTTATTTAGGACTGGATGTTGTGGTACCAACATAGCTTTATATTGAAATGGGTGGTGTAGATGGTGGTAGGGGTAGTGGGACGGGGGTGTATTTTGGTTAAGAGGTGCCCACTAACTGTAGGTTTCGCTTTGTACTTAATATAATTAGAAATAAAAGCTTTCGCCATATTTTTTTTACTAAAGAAATTTTAACCTGATAGTGGGGTTTAGAACCCTCTAAGACATGGAAAAAGATAAGTATTGACGTACTTGTATGTTAATACTCAATGTATGTAGATGCTGTCCATGATATATATATCATCATTCATTCATGATCATGATGAAATGATGATGATGATGATGATGTAGATGCTGTCCATGATATATATATACACATGTATATATATATATATATATATATATATATATATATATATATATGGAGGCACATGGTTTAGTGGTTAGAGCATTGGCCTTGCAATCGAAAGGTTGTGAGTTCAATTCACAGACCGGGTGATGTGTTGTTTCCTTGAGCAAGACACTTTATTTCACGTTGATCCAGTTTACTCAGCTGTAGAAATGAGATGATAGGACTGGGGTCCCTATCATTCCACTGTAAAGTGGTCGTGGAGGTGCCATGGCAAAAAAGCACCCAGCACTCACTGTAAATGAGGTTGGTGTTAGGAAGGGCATCCAGCTGTAGAAATCAAGCCAGAATCAGTTCCCGTCCCACCCTTGCAAGCAGGGAAAATTGGACGTAAATAGAAAAATATATATATATACACATGTATATATATATATATAGGGGTGTAGTTTTGTAGTGGGGTGATGTTGGTGTGGTGGAGTGTTGTAGTGGAGTGTTGTAGTGGAGTGGTGGTGGTGTGGTGTTGGTATGGTGGAGTGTTGTAGTGTGGTGGTGGTGTGGTGGAGTGTTACAATGGTGGTGTTGGTATGGTGGAGTGTTGTAGTGTGGTGGTGTGGTGGAGTGTTACAATGGTGGTGGTGTGGTGGTGGTATGGTGGATTGTTGTATGGTGGTGGTGTGTTACAATGGTGGTGTAGTGGTGGTGTTGTAGTGTGGTAGTGGTGTGGTGGAGTGTTACAATGGAAGAATGAGGAGTTAGTGAGGTGCCTAACCTGGAATTCCAAAACCACATCATTTTCTTGTTATCTCATTGGTCATGGTTTATGATCAAAGAACCGGGGGGGGGGGGGGGGGGGATTTACTCTCTTTTTTTCTATCACTCTCACTTTCTATCACTCTCTCTCACTTTCTATCACTCTTTCTCTCTCTATCTCTTTATCTTTCCATCACTCTCTCTCTCTTGCTCTTAATTTCCCTCTGTACTACTCTCTTTCTCTATCTCTGTAGTAGTATTCACCAATAGTATCACCAGTAGTAATAATATTAGTAGTAGTAATAGCAGTAGCAGTAGTTTATTATAATAAACATTTAGTAGATGTGTTTTCGAGGTCAACTTTGTTTTTCATGAATTCGAAAATGATAAAAAAGTACCAGTCAAATACTGGGGTCGATTCTTCCTCTATATCTCTTTTCACTTCCTTTCTCACACTCTCTATTGTTCTAAGGAAGAAATCTACTGTATTCACACCTGGAGAGGAGATGGACTGCCAGGTTTTTAACCTGTTGACTGCCACACATATTTTACACAGCTACAGTAGAAGTCGCATTGATAGACACATTTTTCCAATGCAGGTGGGTGCTATAGAAGTGGTTGATAGCTTCCGGTACTTAGGTGATCAGATTAGCATGGGAGGCGGGTATTCCGAGGCCATAGTATCTAGAATAAGGATGGGTTAGAAGAAGTTTAGGGAGCTGCTTCCTCTGTTGATGAAGAAGGGTTTCTCCCTGCGTACGAGAGGCCGGTTATATGATGCCTGTGTGAGGTGCGCGATGCTGCATGGTAGCGAGACATGGGCAGCAACTGCAGAGGATATGCAACGGGTGGAGGAAAATGAGGCAAGCATGCTCCGTTGGATGATCAATGTCAATGTGCGTGAACGACCGAGCATAGATGTGTTGAGAGAGAAACTGAGTCTGAGTACTCTATATTTATTAATGTATTTTCACAGTAAACACTTTATCTAACATAATTATCTCACATAATACCAAAGCTACAAGATTTTGATGTTATTTATTTTGAGAACAGTACCTTAACATTGGTACGAGCGGCCAATTATGGCTGGTTAAAACAGAAAGAGGTGAAAGAATTCTGGCCAGATACAGCTGGTTTAAATGCTAAAGGGTTAAATAATATAACTAGCTTTCTCATTATCAAGTTGTTGTTTAGAACATAACAAAGATTCTTACATACAATTATGATAGAAGGCTTTCAAATAAATACCAACACTTTAATCCTCTAGCATCTACATTACTCTATATTAACTATTGTATTATCACAGTAAAGGCTTTACCTCACATAATATATATATCATGGACAGCATCTACATACATTGAGTATTAACATACAAGTACGTCAATACTTATCTTTTTCCATGTCTTAGAGGGTTCTAAACCCCACTATCAGGCTAAAATTTCTTTAGTAAAGAAAATATGGCGAAAGCTTCTATTTCTAATTATATTAAGTACAAAGCGAAACCTACAGTCAGTAGGCACCACTTAACCAAAATACACCCCGTCCCACTACCCCTACCACCATCTACACCACCCATTTCAATATAAAGCTATGTTGGTACCACAACATCCAGTCCTAAATAAATGAGGTCGTGTAGGTGTCACGACAAAAAAAACACAGTCCACGCTGTAATGTGGTCGTGTAGGTAACACGTTAAAAACCTCCCAGTCCTCACTGTAAATGTGGTTGGTGTTAGGAAGGGTATCCAGTCGTAGAAAACCTGCCAGACAGTCCTGAGCAAGACAACCAATCTTGCCTCAAGTGGGATAATTCTCATCCAGACCCATGCTAGCGTGGAAGATGGACGTTAAACGATGATGATGATATATATATAGACAGTCAGTCCTATGCGAGCAAGACAACCACTCTTGCCTCAAGTGGGAAAATCCCCGTCCAAACCCATGCAAGCGTGGAACACGGACGCTAAACCTGATGATGATGATGATATATAACAAATATCGTCCGCACCCTGTATATATATATATATATATATATATATATATATATATATATATATATACATACACACACACACACACACACACACACATATATATATATATACACACACATATATATATATATACACACATACATATATATACACACATACATATATATATGCAAGAGAGAGAGGTGGGGTGGCAGGGAGAGATTCTGGGTGTTGTAAAGTGATATGCCTCCAGTTAAACTAAAGAACCTCTGGGGATGTTAATGAAGACATAAACACAATTTAAAGTAACATCATGAGATGGTAGAAGTGGGTATTGACTTGGTGGGGTGGGGTGGGGGGTAGGGGTGGGTGGAGGGGAGTATTGACTGGGTGGAGGGGTGGAGGAGTGTATGGATGGGTGGAAGAGAGTATTGACTGGCTGGTGGGGTGGAGGAGAGTATGGATGGGTGGAGGGGTGGAGGTGGATACGGGTGGGTGGTGGAGGAGGATATGGGTGGGTGGTGGAGGAGGGGTGGAGCAGAGTAAGGATGGTTGAAGGGGTGGAGGAGACTATGGATGGGTTAAGGAGGATATGGATGGCTTAATGAGGATATGGATGGGTAAGGAGGGTGGAGAGAGTGGACAGTTATTTTTTCCTTTATAATGTGATTTAGAGAGAAGATTTAATTTTCAAAAAAACTTTTGATTTTTTCAATACACAGACAGACAGACAGAAACACACACTCACATACACATATATATGTAAAATTAACCAACTGTGATCGCGACTAAAAGCAGCCAAAATGGTATAACGTTAGTTGATAAAGTGTGTAACTCGGAGATCAGAGAGTCACTCCAGGTAGAGCTGCTACTTCTCCGAATTGAGAGATCACAGCTCCGATACTATGGGCATGTGGTTAGAATGTCTCAGGAAAGAATATGTAGCTCAGAGATCAGAGAGTCACTCCAGGTAGAGCTGCTACTTCTCCGAATTGAGAGATCTGATACTGGTTGGTTTCGCCTGTAAAATCTGTCCAGTGATTCTTTCCTGAGACATTCTAACCACATGTCCATAGTATCAGAGCTGTGATCTCTCAATTCGGAGAAGTAGCAGCTCTACCTGGAGTGACTCTCTGATCTCTGAGCTACATATTCTTTCCTGAGACATTCTAACCACATGTCCATAGTATCGGAGCTGTGATCTCACAATTTGGAGAAGTAGCAGCTCTACCTGGAGTGACTCTCTGATCTCCGAGTTACACACTTTATCAACTAACGTTATACCATTTTGGCTGCTTTTAGTCGCAATCACAGTTGGTTAATTTTACATATATAAGTGTATGTGAGTGTGTGTTTCTGTCTGTCTGTCTGTGTATTGAAAAAATCAAAAGTTTTTTTGAAAATTAAATATTCTCTCTAAATCACATTATAAAGGAAAAAATAACTGTCCACTCTCTCCACCCTCCTTACCCATCCATATCCTCATTAAGCCATCCATATCCTCCTTAACCCATCCATAGTCTCCTCCACCCCTTCAACCATCCTTACTCTGCTCCACCCCTCCACCACCCACCCATATCCTCCTCCACCACCCACCCGTATCCACCTCCACCCCTCCACCCATCCTTACTCTCCTCCACCCCACCAGCCAGTCAATACTCTCTTCCACCCATCCATACACTCCTCCACCCCTCCACCCAGTCAATACTCCCCTCCACCCACCCCTACCCTCCACCCCACCCCACCAAGTCAATACCCACTTCTACCATCTCATGATGTTACTTTAAATTGTGTTTATGTCTTCATTAACATCCCCAGAGGTTCTTTAGTTTAACTGGAGGCATATCACTTTACAACACCCAGAATCTCTCCCTGCCACCCCACCTCTCTCTCTTGCCTATATATATATATGTATGTGTGTATATATATATATATATGTGTGTGTATATATATATGTGTGTGTGTGTGTATATATATATATGTGTGTGTGTATGTATATATATATGTATGTATGTATATATATACAGGGTGCGGATGATATTTGTTATATATATATATATATCATCATCATCGTTTAACGTCCATATTCCATGCTAGCATGGGTCTGGACGGGAATTGTCCCACTTGAGGCAAGATTGGTTGTCTTGCTCAGGACTGTCTGGCGGGTTTTCTACGGCTGGATGCCCTTCCTAACACCAACCACGTTTACAGTGTGGGACTGGGAGGTTTTTACCGTATTACCTACATGGCCACATTACAGCGTGGAGTGTGTGTTTTTTTGTCGTGACACCTACACGACCTCATTTATTTAGGACTGGATGTTGTGGTACCAACATAGCTTTATATCGAAATGGGTGGTGTAGATGGTGGTAGGGGTAGTGGGACGGGGGTGTATTTTGGTTAAGTGGTGCCTACTAACTGTAGGTTTCGCTTTGTATTTAATATAATTAGAAATAAAAGGTTTCGCCATATTTTTTTTACTAAAGAAATTTTAGCCTGATAGTGGGGTTTAGAACCCTCTAAGACATGGAAAAAGATAAGTATTGACGTACTTGTGTGTTAATACTCAATGTATGTAGATGCTGTCCATGATATATATATACACATGTATGTATATGTATATGTATATGTATATATAGGCAATCAAGGATATGAAGACGGGTAAGGCGGCTGGGCCTTCGGAAATAGTTGCTGAGATGCTGAAGGCATCTGGCTCGGTGGGACACACCTTGGTCACCCGGATAGTTAACCAAGTCGTACAGAATGGGGTTGTTCCGAAGGACTGGCATAGCAGCATCATCGTTAACTGTTATAAGGGTAAAGGAGATGCCCTAGATAGGAGTAACTATAGAGGCATTAAACTAATCGACCAGGTCATGAAGGTCACGGAAAAAGTAATAGCGCAACTAATCAGAGAGAGAATTGACCTAGATGAAATGAAGTTCGGGTTTGTGTCAGGCAAAAGTACCACAGACGCTCTTTTCATTGTACGTCAACTACAGGAGAAGTACCTAGCTAAAGGTAAACCCCTCTACTTAGCTTTTGTCGACTTGGAGAAAGCCTTCGACAGAGTCCCCCGTTCCATTATCTGGTGGGCCCTTAGAAAACTAGGTGTCGACGAATGGCTTGTGAGAGCTATACAAGCCATGTATAAAGAAACAGTCAGCAAGGTTAGAATTAACAACGAATATAGTGAAGAGTTTAGCGTAAAAGTTGGCGTCTATCAGGGCTCTGTTCTCAGCCCCCTACTATTTATTATTGCCCTTCAGGCTATAACAGAGGAGTTCAAGACCGGCTGCCCATGGGAACTCCTATACGCAGACGACCTGACACTCATAGCTGAATCAATGGCCGAGCTAGAGAAGAAATTCCAAACATGGAAGCACGGCCTAGAATCAAAAGGCCTTAAAATTAACCTGGCTAAGACTAAAGTTCTAGTTTGTAGGAAAGAAAATAAGGCGGCGGTCCCTTCCGGGAAATGGCCATGCTCAGTGTGTAGGAAAGGCGTAGGTAGAAACTCCATTTTATGTCCCAAATGCAAAGTATGGGTGCATAAAAGATATAGTGGGATCACAGGTAAGCTAACTAAGAACTTTGATTTTACATGTGGGCGGTGCTCTGGTGCAATAAGTAGCAGCGAGTGCCCACAAAATACTAACTCTTTCAATTGCGCAGAGGGCTCTATAGAAATAGTGGACAGCTTCTGTTACCTGGGTGACAAAATCAGCAGTGGGGGAGGGTGCTCCGAAAGTACAGTAGCTAGAGTCAGAACTGGATGGAAAAAGTTCAGAGAGCTTATACCACTATTAGCCGCTAAAGGGTTCTCCCTAAAAATGAAAGGCAGGTTGTATGATGCCTGCATACGAACAGCAATGTTGCATGGCAGTGAGACCTGGGCATTGTGCGCAGAGGATATACGCAGACTAGAGAGGAACGAAGCTTGCATGCTCCGCTGGATGTGTAATAGTAATATACGTGAACGGCAAAGCATAAACGAACTAAGGAAAAAATTAGAAATAAGAGGGATCAGATGTTTACTCGAGAGAAGGCTACGTTGGTACAGACACGTGATGCGCATGAAAGTCGATAGCTGTATAACAAAGTGCAGGGCAATAAAGATAGACGGTAGCCACGGAATAGGCAGACCTAGAAAATCCTGGGATGAGCTGATAAACTCCGACCTCACACACTTACACCTCTCCAAGACAATGTCACTGGACCGAGACCTTTGGCGGTACTCAGTAATAGAGAAGACCCGCCTTACCTAAATACATAGTAAAACCTACTACAGCCAGTAGGCATCTCTAACAAAATACACCCCCGTCCCACCACCCACACCCCCATCCACAGCACCCCCTCCTATGTAAAGTTATGTTGGTGCCACAACATCCAGGCCGAAACAAATGAGATCGTGTAGGTGTCACGACAAAAAAAACACAGTCCACGCTGTAATGTGGCCGTGTAGGCAACACGGTAAAAACCTCCCAGTCCCACACTGTAAATGTGGTTGGTGTTAGGAAGGGCATCCAACTGTAGAAAACCTGCCAGACAGTCCTATGCGAGCAAGACAATCACTCTTGCCTCAAGTGGGAATACCCCCGTCCAAACCCATGCAAGCGTGGAACACGGACGTTAAACGTTGATGATGATGATGATATATATATATATATGGAGGCACATGGCTTAGTGGTTAGAGCATTGGCCTTGCAATCGAAAGGTTGTGAGTTCAATTCACAGACCGGGTGATGTGTTGTTTCCTTGAGCAAGACACTTTATTTCACATTGCTCCAGTTTACTCAGCTGTAGAAATGAGATGATAGGACTGGGGTCCCTATCATTCCACTGCAAAGTGCTTGTGGAGGTGCCACGTCAAAAAAAGCACCCAGCACTCACTGTAAATGAGGTTGGTGTTAGGAAGGGCATCCAGCTGTAGAAATCAAGCCAGAATCAGTTCCCGTCCCACCCTTGCAAGCAGGGAAAATTGGACGTAAAAATAGAAAAATATATATATATACACATGTATATATATATATACATAGGGGTGTAGTTTTGTAGTAGGGTGATGTTGGTGTGGTGGAGTGTTGTAGTGGAGTGGTGGTGGTGTGGTGGAGTGGTGGTGGTGTGGTGTTGGTATCATTCAGATATGTGTTATTAATAATAACACATATCTGAATGATTGACAAATGTCACATTAATAAACTAGTAACCCCATCTAGCTTTGAAGTTATGAACTGTTGGAAAAGAGTTCAAACATGTTAAGTTATCTTGTCCATCGTATTTAACCCTTTAGCATTTAAACCGGTCGTAGCCGGCCAGAATTATCTCAACTCTTTCTGTTCAAACCGGCTACAACTGGTCCCTCATACCAACTTTAAGGTATTGTTCTCAAAATAAATAATTGTTTCTACTTTTGGCACAAGGCCAGCAATTACCCAGTGTATTACTGGTACTTTAGTTTATCAAAATAAATAATATCAAAATCTCATAGATTCCATATTATGTGAGATAATTACATGAGGTAAAGCCTTTACCATGAAAACATAATAGTATATATAAAGTAATGTAAATGCTAAAGGGTTAAGAGGTTAAAAAAATGCCCTAGAAACGCTGTATGCCAATATAGCGCCCCAAAATATCCCTGCGTGCATGTTGTGTTTTACAAATGAAACAAAAAGACTAATAAGCAATCGATTTAGTATCCACCAAAATCTCAGAAGACTTCATGTCTCAACACTTAACTGGTCTTCCATTAATCAATGAAGACAACAATAAAGATGATAAAACAAATAAAAAACATTTATAACAATATTAATAAATAATGATATATGCAAGTTACACACACACATACATGTATGTGTATGTATACATACATACACACATACACACATATATATATATATATATATATATATATATACGTGTGTGTGTGTGTGTGCATATATATATATACACATATATATATACCTGTGTGTATATATATATATATACACATACATAGATATACATACATACATATATACACATACATGTGTGTGTGTATATATATACACATACATATATATATATATATATATATATATATATATATATATATATATATATACACACACATATATATACATACACACAGATATATATATATAATTACATTTGTATATGATAGATTTAATTCTAGTTCTGTGGCTTACATTTCTTGGTGCCTAAATACTAAGTTTCAGTTGAGTAATAAATTAATTGTTTCTACTTTTGGCACAAGGCCAGCAATTACCTCAGTGCATTACTGGTATTTTATTTTATTGACCCCATAAGGATGAAAGGCAAAGTCAACCTTGGCGGTATTTGAACACATTAATACACACATACAAGCACTTATCATCATCAACATCATCATTTTTATGTCTGCTTTGCCATGCTTGCATGGGTTGGACAGGTCCTTCTTAGCATGACATTTCTCCACACGTCACAATCCTTTATCATCGCCTCTGTGAGTCACAGTGATTTGAGATCAGGTCTCACAACATCTGCCTGTGTCTTTCTTGGTCTACCTCTATTGCAGCTTCCTTCCACTGGCATTCCCTGGCATTTCTTCACCCAATGCAGTCTTCTCTCCTGCACACTACCTCGATTTCCTCTTAAACCCAGCTTCTCTTTCAACTCATCCAAGCTCTGCCTTTCTCTCTCTTGCACTTACATTGCACATCCAACGAAGCATGGTTGCTTCATTTCTCTCCAGTCTATGCCTGTCCTCTGCAGTCACGACCCATGTTTCACTACCATGCCGCATCGCACTTTGCACACAGGCTATATACAATCGTCCTTATATATATATACATTTTATATATATATATATATATATATATATAGCATTATAGAAATATATCTATGAACACAAACATGTATTTTCTATCCTATCTGTAAAATATTTTTCTATTTTATATCTTTTATAACAGAACAGCCAGGTGACAAACTAAATTTAACAGGCATTTTAACAGAAAGCCGTCTCTATGACGATCTTCTCAATAACTACAACCCCCATATCAGACCATCAGTGAATGGACCAGTTCTCATTAATGTGCAGTTCTCTCCACACACGGTAGATCTGGTAAGCAAGTAAACTCTCATTCCTTCTCCTCTCGCACTCTCTCTTCACATTTTTTCTTTTCTTTCTCCTTATCACTGTCACTCACCTGATTTATTCAAGAACACCAACCACTAGTGAACTATGTCTTACTGTAACAAATATGTCTTACTGTAACAAGGATTTTCCGCAGAGTGGTGCCATCCAATGCCAGGCTCCCAAACTGTGGCCCTGCACCTGTCCCTCCTAATCCAGTACCAGTCTCCAAAACTGTTGCTACGCTGTGAAAGGAGTCAGGCTGCTTATATCGGTGCCATCTAGTACCAGGCTCCTAAACTATGGTTACGCTGTGAGTTGGGTCGTGCTCCAAAACTATGTGATGGTGTGAGTTGGGTCGTGCTCCAAAACTATGTTATGGTGTGAGTTGGGTCGTGCTCCAAAACTATGTTATGGTGCGAGTTGGGTCGGGCTCCAAAACTATGTTATGGTGTGAGTTGGGTCGGGCTCCAAAACTATGTTATGGTGTGAGTTGAGTCGTGCTCCAAAACTATGTTATGGTGCGAGTTGGGTTGGGCTCCAAAACTATGTTATGGTGTGAGTTGGGTCGTGCTCCAAAACTATGTTATGGTGCGAGTTGGGTTGGGCTCCAAAACTATGTTATGGTGTGAGTTGGGTCGTGCTCCAAAACTATGTTATGGTGCGAGTTGGGTTGGGCTCCAAAACTATGTTATGGTGCGAGTTGAGTCGGGCTCCAAAACTATGTTATGGTGTGAGTTGAGTCGGGCTCCAAAACTATGTTATGGTGTGAGTTGGGTCGTGCTCCAAAACTATGTTATGGTGTGAGTTGAGTCGGGCTCCAAAACTATGTTATGGTGTGAGTTGAGTCGGGCTCCAAAACTATGTTATGGTGGGAGTTGGGTCGGGCTCCAAAACTATGTTATGGTGTGAGTTGAGTCGGGCTCCAAAACTATGTTATGGTGTGAGTTGGGTCGTGCTCCAAAACTATGTTATGGTGGGAGTTGGGTCGTGCTCCAAAACTATGTTATGGTGTGAGTTGGGTCGTGCTCCAAAACTATGTTATGGTGGGAGTTGGGTCGTGCTCCAAAACTATGTTATGGTGTGAGTTGGGTCGTGCTCCAAAACTATGTTATGGTGTGAGTTGGGTCGTGCTCCAAAACTATGTTATGGTGTGAGTTGGGTCGTGCTCCAAAACTATGTTATGGTGCGAGTTGAGTCATGCTCCAAAACTATGTTATGGTGTGAGTTGGGTCGTGCTCCAAAACTATGTTATGGTGTGAGTTGGGTCGGGCTCCAAAACTATGTTATGGTGTGAGTTGGGTCGGGCTCCAAAACTATGGTTCCATTGTGAGATGGGTTTGGTGCAACCAACTGGCTTGTCTCTCCTCATAAGAGAGCCATCAAGTTCCACACTGTAAATGTGGTTCGTTTTATGAAGTGCATCCAGCTGCAAGATACCCGGCCAAATTTACAGTCCTCGCTGGAGTAAGGTGCGAAGTGGCCAACCCTGGCCAGACTTGCCTCCCAGCGTGGAATAACCCATTCAAGCACAGAAGAATAGATGCTAAATGGTGATGATATATATATGTATATAAGAAAGGTTCCAAGAGAGCACTACTGACTCGATGATGGGGTTATTAAGAAAGCACAAAAACCAAAAGAAACTCCAGTCAGTACTCAAAGAGGCACGAAAGTACAGGAAAGAACAAGAAACTGAAGATGTAGACCTAAATAATGAAGCTGACCTAATTCCAACTAAAGCAGCAAGAATCCACAGAAGCAAGTCAAAGATAGAAGGTCTAAAAACATTTAGAGATAGATGGCAACAAAAACCTCTGCACCGCCAATTCCCACTTCCCATATGAGATGCTGATGTAGATCAAGCCCAAACCCATCAGTGGTCATCTAGGTGTCACCACAAAAAGCACCCTGAAATGTGGTTGGTGCTAGGAAGGGCATCCAGCTGTAGAAACCAAGTCAGAAACAGTTTTGTATGAGCAAGACGTGGTCATCTGATCTGGGTCATCTCACAATAAGACAACTCATCTAACCCATTAACCCATGCTAGCATGGAAAAATGGACATTAAATGATGATGATGATACATAAATATATATATATATATATATATATATATAGTCATTTATGGACTTAATTCGTTCTTGAAGGTTGTTCGTCACCTGAACTGTTGAGAGAGAAACAGTGAAAGAGAGAGACTGTGTGTAAAAGACAGATAGATATCAGCACAGTAACTAACTACTCAACAAGAGCCACTTTCCCACCAATACTCCCAGCTTGTTGCCAACCGTTGTTGTTAGATTGTGTGTTTGTTACTTAAGACACCTTTTGTCAACCGAGACATTTTATGTTCGGAAAAATTGTTCGTGAACTGATTTGTTCGTGATGAGAGGCGTCCATGAACCGAGGTTCCATTATATATATATTCATATAATTGCAGCTATATAAATATATATATAATGTGGGTAATAATAAATATTATCTAGTTACAAGTATGAAAATAGCTCAATGTAAAATAACAAGCATACTACAGAGGAGCCAAAGTACAATGTTAGCTTATATAGATGTTGATGCTTATGCTTATCTAGCCTCCCATATTATGTATCTCCTAATGTTCTTGTGACAAAGTTCTGATATTATATTTGTGTTTGACCTTTGTTATCAACTCTGATGATTCCGGCCTTGTGCTAGGATGAAACAATCGTAAGTGATTAAATGTTTTAAACACTCTTTGATTGTCATTTACATTGTATATATATATATACTCTTGCCTCAAGTGGGAAAACCCCCGTCCAAACCCATGCAAGCGTGGAACACGGACGCTAAACCTTGATGATGATGATGATGATGATGATTCATTCATTTTTCTTCTATCTTTTAAAATAGGATGAACATAACATGAAGTTTAGAATCCATGGATATCTCACGAAAACCTGGGATGATGCAAGACTCCAGTGGAAACCCAGTGATTACAACAATCTTGCTCAAATACGTATGCCAGTCCAAAATGTTTGGTATCCTGATATAGTTCTTTACAATTAGTAAGTTAAAATTCAGTTCTAGTTTTCTTTTATATATATATATTTGTGTATGTGTATATATATATATATATATATATATCATCATCATCATTTCATTTTTACATCCGCTTTTTCCCTACTTGCAAGGGTGGGACGGGAACTGATTCTGGCTTGATTTCTACAGCTGGATGCCCTTCCTAACACCAACCTCATTTACAGTGAGTGCTGGGTGCTTTTTTGCCGTGGCACCTCCACGACCACTTTGTAGTGGAGTGATGGGGACCCCAGTCCCTATCATCTCATTTCTACAGCTGAGTAAACTGGAGCAATGTGAAATAAAGTGTCTCGCTCAAGGAAACAACACATCACCTGGTCTGAGAATTGAACTCACAACCCTTTGATTGCAAGGCCAATGCTCTAACCACTAAGCCATGTGCCTCCATATATATATATATATATGTATGTATGTATGTATGTATGTATGTATGTATATATATATGTATATATATATCATATGTAAGTGTACAATCCAACCAAGAGATTAGAGATTAGTTTCAGAGAATTATAAATCAGTAGCGAAGAGGACAGTGTGCTCAATACATATAATATGCATATAATATAACATACATAATAATAATACATATAATATAACAAGACAAGCGTGCAGTGAAAGCAAGCAAGAGAAATATAAGCCATGCAACAAGTATATAGGCAGAGCATAAATATAAAAAATTATAGTGAGAGCATAAACAACCAAAATTCTTGAAAAAATATTTTTAAAAGAATTTTGGCTGTTTATTCTCTCACTGTAATTTTACATGCACACACATATATATATGTATATAACAAAGAGGGTATGGTAAGATACCAGGTGAACACACCAGAGTACTCAATACTTAGGGTAGTAGAGTGGGTAATAGGAAAAGAGTCAGGACCCCTGTCGAAACGGCTGGAGCTCAGCCATCGGGGTCCTGACTCTTTTCCTATATACATATGGACTGGGACTGAGTGCTTTACTACTGCAGATATGACCCACCAGTGTTCTACCACTATATATATATATATATAGTGGTAGAACACTGGTGGGTCATATCTGCAGTAGTAGAGCACTCAGTCCCAGGCCATGGGCTGAGTTTGGTAAAAGTAGTTCCACAACAGTTAATACACCATTTCCGACACAATACACAATTTGTTTCACCTCAAACGGATCATCAGCTCAGTTTTTCAGCGGTCTCTGTCCCTCATTATCGCTGCCATGTCCTGCGTCTCCAACAGACCAGTGGCTGTCCTTAGGGCACCAACATACGTTAACCTTGGTCTTCCTCTTCCAGTGTGTCCAGGCAGGGGCTCCCACAGGAGCACTGAGTGCAATGTCAACTCTGGATGTTGGTGAGCATGTCCAGCTAACCTCAGTCTCCTCTGTGTCACTTTTGAGCTGACTTTTGGGAGGCTCCCATACAGCTCTGAGTTTTTCATCCTCAGTGTATACTGATTAATGTTTAGAGAGCCATCCTCAACATTCTCGTGTAGCACCCATCCACCATCTGAGTGCGTTTCTTGGTCAGTGTCCAAGTCTCAGACCCGTACAGCAACACAGACTCCACTACAGCAATGAAGAGGCGGATTTTCAGGTCTTTATGAAGGTCCGACTTCCACACCGATCTCAAGCTGTGGCACGCCGCCCAGGCTTTGCTCTTCCTCTCAACCACATCATCTTCCGTATTCCCAATCTTTGCTCCCAAATACAGGAAGTCCTTAACCAATTCTAGCGGCTTCCCGCCTACATTAGTAATCCCCTCTGGCTTCTCAACATTCTCTACCAGATATTTTGTTTTAGTCTCATTCATTCTCAGCCCCACACTCATCGACACAGTCTCAACCTCCTGCATCAAATCCTCTGCCTCCTTCACTGTATTTGTCACCAAATTCAGCATTCGATATCTTTTTCGCCTCAACTCTCCTGCTCTGAGCCGGTGCTACAGTAAAGCCATCATACATATTACATATTATATATATATATATATATATATATATACCTTACATTTCCATCAATCCATCAATAATGACATTATTAGCTGCTTACTACTTTTACTCTTGTAATTTCCAGCGTTGACCATGATGTTCCATCAATGGCACATCACGATGTCCTTGTGCTAAATTCTGGCAGTGTATATTACGTGCACCGGCTGGTGGAGATGGCAGTGTGCGCAGTTGACTTGGCGAAATTCCCGTTTGACACACAAATATGCAAGCTGATGTATGGCTCTATGGTGTACAATGGTCTAGAGGTGAACATCTCCTCCCACTTTAACTCACTTCTCACCGCCGACTACATAGCTAACAGCAAGTGGGAACTCATCGACACCTCAAGTGGAGTAAGTAAAGGAAAGACAACTCTTCCTGCTCTTGTCACAGATACTGATTTGTATTTCTGATTTATATTTATTGCAGTGGTGGATTGTACAGAACACCAGGCAGAATATTGTGTGTGCTTTGTGTCCTGTGTGTGTGTGTGTGTGTGTGTGTGTGTGTGTGTGCATCTGTTGTATGTATGTGGATTGGCAGAATCGGTAGAGTGTTGTTCAAGTGCTTGGCAATATTTATTTGGCTTATTACGTTCTGAGTTCAAATCTCACCGAGGTTAGCTTAGCCTTTCATCTTTACGGGGTCAATAAAATAAAGTACCAGTAATGCACTGGGGATTGATTTAAACGACTTTCCCCTCCCCTTCAAATTGCTGGCCTTGAGCCTAAATTAGAAACAATTATTATCATTTATCATAGCCTCGGGTTGGCCCATGCCTTGTGAGTGAAATTGGGTAGACAAACTGCTTGGAAGCCTGTCAAATGGACCCTAAATGTAATTCAATGGGCCAGATTTGTTGATCTTGTAAGGATGAAAAGTAAGACCAACCTCAGTGAGATTTGAAAGCAAAACATAGAATTTTGTAACTGAATAACACAAAGCATTTTGTCCAGTGCTCTATCAATCGACCCCCCCCCCCACAAGAACCCTAATAATAATTGATCTGCTCAATCCCCTAATGTGTGTTGGGCTGTTGTTTTTCATCATTGTATTGGTCCCTAATGTTATACAACCCTTGTAGTCATGTCTTTACTTTGATCCTACTTAACATGATGCCATTAACAACCAAACCCTAATAATATGGGTTTCTGATTAAAGCCTAAGGCCAACAATTTTGGGGGAGGAGAAAATCGTTTACATTACATTACTCTATATTTACTATTGTATAGTAAATATAGTTACTATTGTAATATCGAATCTACGAGATTTTGATATTTATTTTGGGAACAATACCTTAACATCAGTATGAGCAGCCATTTATGGCTGGTTTAAACAAACAGAAAGAGGTGAGAGAATTCTGGCCGGTTATGACCGGTTTAAATACTAAAGGGTTAAATCGACTCCAGTACATTACTGGTACATTAATTGAACTCAGAATATAAAGAGACGTAATTATATGCTACAAATAAGGGCTTCTAATTTAGGCCCAAAACTAACAATTTTTGTGGAAGGGGAAAGTCGATCTAATTGACCCCAGTGCATTACTGGTACTCTATTTTATTGATCTCGTAAGGATGAAAGGCAAAGCTAACCTCAGCAGGATTTAAAATGAGAATATAAAGGGATGTAGCTATATGCTACAAATAAGGCTTTCTGATTTAGGCAAAAGGCCAACAATTTTGGGGGAAGGAGAAAGTCAATTAAATCGACCCCAGTGTGTTACTGGTACTTTATTATAACCCCGCTGTAACAGTATATCCCAAATAGTAATTGTTTTTACTTTTGGCACAAGGCCAGCAATTATCTCAGTGCATTACTGGTACTCTATTTTATCGACCCCGTAGGGATGAAAGGCAAAGTTAACCTCAGCGGGATTTGAACTCAGATCGTAAAGGGATGTAACTATGTTGGAAAGCATGGCATCCGACCCTCTACCGATACTGCCAATCCACCGCCTTATACATAATAATAACACTGTGTTATTCTTTGTCTCACAGGTGACCATTAACAACTATGCCTGTTGTGCGGAACCCTACCCAAATTACTGGGTGAAATTTGTTTTACGCCGGAACTCAAACTATTTCAGTCATGTGCTCATATTCCCTGCCATGCTTATCGGTGCACTGGTCCCATTTCTCTTTTTGTTACCTCCAGATTCTAAAGAGCGTATAACATTAGGTATGTATATATCAGTGGACATTAAAAAAAAGACTCACCTTCTTCCATTCAGTGGGTTTATACATCCCATTATTAGAATATATTATTCAGTCAAAAATATTACAGTGAAGCTTCCATTTCTATTTCAATTCTATAGTTATCTATCTATTGTAAATAGATAGATATATAGTTTTATTGCTCTACAAGACTGAATACAAGAAATGTAAATCTGAGTTTTCCGAATATTAATAATAATATTCGATTCGTTTGCAATTATGCAAACAGCCTCCTAAGCCATGTGAGTAGAATGACTCCATCATTCTTGCTCTTGTGTTGGCATATAAACAGAATGGCAGACAGTAATGTTTCAGCTAATATGCAAATCAGGCCGATCAGTCACTGTATATTCCAGAAATAATCATATAGTTTCACTAGCTCTGACAGTTGGCAGGTAAACAGTATACAGTACTGATGGGTAATCAACCAGAAACATTAGTGTCTGCCATGTCTTATGCCAACACAAGGGAAAGAATGATGAAGTTGTTCAACTCACATGGTTTAGAGGCTGTTTGCATAATTGCAAACGAATCGAATATTATTATTATTTGAAAAACTCAGGTTTACATTTCTTCTATTCAGCCATGTAGAACAATGGAACTATTTGTTAGTTATTATCTATCTATTTATGTATATATGTATATATATGGAGGCACATGGTTTAGTGGTTAGAACATTGGCCTTGTAACCGAAAGGTTCTGAGTTCAATTCTCAGACCCAGACCGGGTGATGTGTTGTTTCCTTGAGCAAGACACTTTATTTCACATTGCTCCAGTTTACTCAGCTGTAGAAATGAGATGATAGGACTGGGGTCTCTATCATTCCACTGCAAAGTGGTCGTGGAGGTGCCACGGTAAAAAAAGCACCCAGCACTCACTGTAAATGAGGTTGGTGTTATGAAGGGCATCCAGCTGTAGAAATCAAGCCAGAATCAGTTCCCGTCCCACCCTCGCAAGCAGGGAAAAGCGGACGTAAAATGGTGATGATGATATATATGTGTGTACGTGTGTGTGTGCAAATACAGGGTGTCCCAAAAATGTATACACACTTCAATTGCATTTTAAATAAATATTACCTATACAGGTAATCAAAGTGTGCACACATTTTTTAGTACACTCTGTATATATACTGTATATATATCTCAAAGACTCTCTTCGGTCACGAATGACCATGGGATTTGCACCTAGAAAGTTTCCCTCTGACGCACAAGTCTGGGCAAGGTTGTTTGAGGAAGACCAACAGTCACCCATGCATACCAGTCTCTCCTCTCCATGCCACTGATGATGTCCAAGGGAAAGGCTATGGCCGATACAGCTTGGCACCATTGATGTCGCAACTCATTTCTACAGCTGAGTAAACTGGAACAACGTGAAATAAAATGTCTTGCTCCAGGACACAACGCATCATTTGGTCCGAGAATCGAACTCACCTTTCGATTGCAAGCCCAATGCTCTAACCACTAAGCCATGGGCCTTCACACACGCACACACACATACACACATATATATATATATATATACATATTTATATATATATATAAATATTTATATATATATATTTATATATTTATATATATATATATAAATATAAATATTTATATATATATATATTTATTTATATATTTATATATATATATATAAATATAAATATTTATATATAAATATAAATATTTATATATATATATATTTATTTATATATATATATATTTATATATTTATATATATATATATAAATATAAATATTTATATATATATATATTTATTTATATATATATAAATATAAATATTTATATATATATATATATAAATATAAATATTTATATATATATATATAAATATAAATATTTATATATATATAAATATAAATATTTATATATATATATATATATATATAAATATTTATATATATATGTGTCTATCTCTAATTATACTGTTATCTCTCCCCCCCTCCCTCACACCTTCACTAACACTCTCTTTCTCTTACTCAGGTGTCGCCCTCATGATGACAACTTTACTGCAAGTTAATGTTATCAACGACATTTTACCGAGACACCATTATAAAATACCGATTATTAGTAAGTAATACCAATGTGATGGCTGTGGTGGTGGTGGTGGTGGTGGTGATGGGTTTGGTGGTGGTGGTGGTGGTGGTGGGTTTGGTGGTGGTGGTGGTGATGGGTTTGGTGGTGGTGGTGGTGGTAGTGATGGTTGTAACAGTGGTGGCGGTGGTGGTGGTAGTGATGGTTGTAACAGTGGTGGTGGTAATGGTGATGGTAGTGGTGGTGTTGGTGATGGTAGTGGTGGTGATGTTGGTGATGGTGGTGACGGTGGTGTGGTGGTGGTGATGGTTGTGATGGTGGTGTGGTGGTGATGGTTGTGACGGTGGTGTGGTGGTGATGGTGGTGACGGTGGTGTGGTGGTGATGGTTGTGACAGTGGTGTGGTGGTGGTGATGGTTGTGATGGTGGTGTGGTGGTGATGGTGGTGACGGTGGTGTGGTGGTGATGGTTGTGACGGTGGTGTGGTGGTGATGGTTGTGACGGTGGTGGTGGTGACGGTGGTGGTGATGGTTGTGACGGAGGTGTGGTGGTGACGGTGGTGTGGTGGTGATGGTTGTGACGGTGGTGTGGTGGTGATGGTTGTGACGGTGGTGTGGTGGTGATGGTTGTGACGGTGGTGTGGTGGTGATGGTTGTGACGGTGGTGGTGGTGATGGTTGTGACGGTGGTGTGGTGGTGATGGTTGTGACGGTGGTGGTGGTAGTGGTGATCAATACAATAGAAACAACACCAAAACCACTGCTGCACACACCCAAGGCACACAGAGCTGTGCTCGGTAATGCAGTGACGCTACACAATAAAAATAAGATTAATAATAATTGTTGCTACTTTTGGTACAAGGCCAGCAATTAACCTAGTACATTACTGGTACTTTATTTTATCGACCCTGTAAGGATGAAAGGCAAAGTTAACTTCGACGGGCTTTGAACTCAGATTGTAAAGGGACGTAACTTTATGCTGCAAAGCATGGCGTCAGATGCTCTACCGATACTGCCAATCCACCACCCTAATAATAATTGTTTCTACTTATGGCACAAGGCCAGCAATTTGAAGAGAAGCAGAAAGCTAATTAAATCGACACCAGTGCATTACAGGTACTTCATTTTATCATTCCCATAAGGAACATACTTCTTACTACTACTATTTTGACGCTAAACTCCGCCAGTTGCAGACTGCGCATCGACATGAGATGTTTTTCTCCACAAAGTTCCATCACCAAAGGCAGAGTTTAAAGAGCAAAGATGAAGTCCAGTCAATAAGTTGACATCATCAAGCCATCATTTTGGTTGCCGGCCTCTGCTTCTGTTACCAGCCAACCTTCCTTCCAGATATAACCTACTCACACCACAAGTTGATCTTTTTATATGACCATATAATCTGAGTACTCTTCACTTGACAATTGATGTAATTGGTCTAAGTCTGGTAATGTTGAGCAGTTCACTGCTACAGATACGGTCGCTCAGCCGCTTGCAAGTCATAAGTCTCATAAGGAACATAAAGGAATGTAACTATATGCCACAAATAATGGTTTGATTTAGGCACAAGGCCAACAATTTTTGGGGAGGCAAAAATCGATTAAATCAATCACAGTGCATTACTGGTACTTTATTTTATCAATCCTGTAAGGATGAAAGGTGAAGCAGAATTTAAACCGAGAACCTAGAAATTTAAAGTGTTTCTATGTTAGGCACAAGGCCAGCAAAGTTAACCTCGGCGGGATTTGAACTCAGAATGTTAAGTTCAAATCCCGCCGAGGTTAACTTTGCCTTTCATCCTTACGGGGGTCGATAAAATAAAGTACCAGTAATAATAATAATAATAATAATAATTGTTTCTACTTTAAGCATAAGGCCAGCAATTTGAAGGGGAGGGGAAAGTCGATTCAATCGACCCCAGTGAGTGACTGGTACTTTATTTTATCGACCCCATAAATATGAAAGGCCAAGTTAACCTCAGCATGATCATAAAGGCCCGCAACTCTATGCTACAAAGCATGGTGTCTGACGTTCTACTGATATTGCCAAACACTCTATAATATTAATAATTGTTTCTACTTTTGGCACAAGGCCAGCAATTACCCAGTACATTACTGAAGAGCGCTGTCTGTCTGTCTGTCTGTCTGTCCTTCCATCCATCCACCACGCTCACTTTATATAGAGAGGGAGAGTGCCAAGCATGAGATATGTACACAGATAGAGGGAGAAAAGAGAACACCGTGTATTTTCGAGGTGGCAGTAAGTTAAGACTTCATCCTCATCTATAAAGTGAGAGGGGAGTGCCAAACGAAAGAGAAATACATAAATAGAGAGAGAGAAAAGGAATGTCACTTGTTTGGAGAGAGAGTGTGTGTGTGTGAGTGAGAGAAAGAGGGAGAAGACATCGCCCTCATCTTGTAATAATAATATCATTTATTTTTTGGTTTCAGTAATTTACCATATTCTTACACTGCTGTGGATAGCTTTGTCTCTGATTCTTTCGATATTTATATTGAATATTTACAACAGAGGACCACGAAGAAGAAAAATGCCGGAGATAATGCGACAGGTAAGTTATTTCATCCAGCTGCATGAATGGGTGTGTAGCTGGGGAGTTCACTTCACAACTATGTAACTCTGGGATCAGCTCTACTTTATAGCATGTGTAATAGTAATAGATATTATGTGAGATAAAGACTTTTCTGTGAAAATACAATAGTAAATATAGAGTAATGTAAATGTTAAAGGGTTAATTGTAAAATTAAATTGTTATAGAATACCAACTACATGTGAAGTCATTCTTTTCCTTTTTTCAAATATACCTAACTGTTCCAAGGATCTCACATATTTTCAAATATATATATCACCCTTACTCTATAAAGTTATGTTGGTATCACAAAACATCCAGCTCACACTGTAAAGTGGTCATGTAGGTGACACGACAAAAAACACTCAGTCCACACTATAATGTGGTCATGTAGGAGACAGCAAAAAGCACCCAATACACACAGTAATGTGGTCATGTAGGTGACACGTCAAAAAACACTCAGTCCACACTGTAATGTGGTCATGTAGGTGACAGCAAAAAGCACCCAGTACACACTGTAAAGTGGTCGTGTAGGTGACACAACAAAAAGCACTCAGCCCAGTGTAAAGTGGTCATGGCAAATAGGAGACATGGCAAAAAGCACCCATCACACACTGTAAATGTGGTTTGTTGTTAGGAAGAGCATCCAACCATAGAAAATCACCCAGAAACAGTCTTATACGAGCGAGACACGGCCACTCAACTTAACTGGCCTCAAATGCTAGCGTGGAAAGTAAACATTAAACGATGATGATGATATCCTCACCATATTACATACTTATCTATCTCTCTATCTATCTACCTATCTTTAAGTATCACTTTAGAAGGAGAATCAGAGTGGAGAGAGAAGAACTGCACCCCAGTAAATTTACTGAAAGGTGGGTGAATGTGGAAAAAAATGGCCCAAGTGATTGGGCCTTCTCTGTATATAAACCTGTAGGTTGAAGAAGAGAGCAAAAGGAAGAAAGGAGCACTTGCACAACACACTCCTGAAGTTGAGGGTTGTTCTATCTACGGGGTATTAAACAACCCATTTGTGGCGCCTCCCCCCCTATTGGGGATTTCGATTGTTATATTTGTTTGTTTCTTATTTTTACACGATTGTATGTAAAATCCCCAGCATGTGTTTTTGTATTGTCCCCTTTTCTTGTGCGCCCTTGTGACAAATAAAGAAATATATCTACCTATCTATCTATCCATGTGTTTACATAGCTATCTCTGTGTTTGCCCCTCCAGATATTCCTGCGCAGTTTACGACGCTTGGTCTGTCTTGGAGGAGATGCGTACTACCCCCTCGATGAGCAGGAGACTGTGAGTATGCGTGGGCTCGACCGAACCACCGACGCTGACGTCATTGTTCGAACACAAGACAACCCAGACACCCCGAAACCTGAAAAAGACATGGACGAAATCAAGAAGCACATCCGATCAATCGCACTTCGGGGAACCGTC
>OZ024757.1:33780370-33790370 GCA_964016885.1 Eledone cirrhosa | reverse complement strand
TGTATGTGTATAACACACCAAATACGAAATAATTTACAATTTTCTTTTATCATATCTGATGCATGATATGCAATATATGCAAATATATATATATATATATATATATAATATAATTGAATATATGAGAGAGATGAACACATATATAAGCATACATGTGTTCCAACTGCAAAGGACCAAGTTAACTAGGTTAAAAAAAATACTAACTTAAAACAATATGGTTTGCCTGACTCAATTTAAAGTAATAAATCAATAAATCTAACAAACCTATATCGAACAACAGCCTTTGATACCCAGACAGACTTAAATCTTCATTGTTCATCTCTCTCATATCATCATCATCATCATCATCAGCGTTTAACGTCCGTGTTCCACGCTTGCATGGGTTTGGACATTCAATTATATTATGTTACACGGCTCGGAAAAATTTCTTTCTTTGAGCTATTTAATTGTAAAAGACTATTTTGAGTTTCTAATTCAATCTATTATATATATATATATATATATATATATATACATATATACACACACATACTTTACATACATCAATTTCAGCTGACATATATACATACACACACTACATACATATCCACCAATACAAATATATTTGTAACTTTTAACAAGCAGATTCTCTTGAATAAATAAGAATCCTCACATGTTTGTTGTTCTTGTTGCTGTTGTTGTCATTGTGTTCAACGATGAAAAACAGCTTTAAAATGTTTATCTGGCGCATAATGGGAAAATACTTTGAGAGGAAGTTTCCCCTGAAGTGGGAATACAAATGGAATAAAACAAGTTTTACGTAAATTGGATAACGGATTCCCAAGATACAGGGTTTTTCTGGGTACCTTCATGAATAGAGAGAAAGAGATAGTGGTTGTGAGAGAATAGAGAGTAAGAGATAGTGGTTGTGAGAGAATAGAGAGTAAGAGATAGTGGTTGTGAAAGAGTAGACTGAAAGAGAGACATGTATGTGTATATTTTAATCATTTAAAAATTATTTTTAAGTGAACATGATTTAAAAAAAAACATTTTTTAAGTGAAAATTTACGCGTAAATGGGAGAAGGGTTCCTGAGATATGGGGCTTTTCCGGGTACCTTCATGAACAGCTAACAGCTCCTTGATAACCAATCAGATCGCTAGCGCGTTTACGAAAAGCCTTAGTGTAGTCAAGTTAAAGATAGACAGGAAGAGATCCAGCTTAGGTAACAACTAGACTACCCATGACCCGTTGGATCATGGGAGGTGTAGTATTTATCAAAAACCCTTCCATAATAATTTGATGTAAAAACATCAGCTTGATAATTATTAGTTTCTGATTTAGGCACATGACCAACAATTTTAGGGGAGAGGAAAGTCGATTAAATCTACCTCAGTGAATTACCGGTACTTTATTTTATCGACCCCGTAAGGATGAAAGGCAAGGCTAACCTCGGCAGGATTTGAACAGATTGTAAAGGGACGTGACGCTATGTCATATAGCATGTTTTCCGGCGCTCTACCGATACTGCCATTCCACCGTCCTCAGCTTGATAATTATTAAAAAGTTAAGGGCTGAAGCACTTGCATGAGGTGGGTTCCTTCTCTGAAGACCTTCTGCTGTCCAGCTCTCCTGAAAGTTTTTGTTTTACCACTGTGTTGATTATATTACTAAACCGCAAATTCTGTTCAATTTCAATTTGATTATATAATGCTTGCAAAACAAAAATAATAATTAATAAATAGCCAAAGAAGGGAAAGAGGGAATGAGGGCAGACTTTACACCCCAGTCTACAATGTACCGTATTTCCCAGCGCCGAAGACGCACCCTGATTTTAACAACCAAAAATTTGAAAAAAAATATTAAACCACCTTCGGCCTACTGGACGCATGGTAGATCTTTTACTTATTTTAGGGGTAAAGAAGAGTCTTCGACGCCGGGAAATACAGTATATCTTGTAGAGAGCAGTCACTGACACTCGTTGATAAACAATACAACTTAAGGGAGCATGAACTCCTCACCTTGCGGAGGAATACAGCAGTTCTTGGATTGAAGATACCAGGCAGAGAGGTCTCGACGGTGACAGGCACGAAAAAGAAGTGGTGGTTCAAATCCCGCTATTTAGTAGCTATCATTTTCTCCTCCGCGTGACGGCCTGCACTATCATGTTTGAAACTTAAAAACAGTGACTTTCATTAAGAATATATGGTAACGAAAAGGTTAAAACGGAAAGAGGTTGACAAAGAAATGTTCTCTGAAATATATATGCAATTTAGCAAACCCACCTCTCTTTTGTAAAACTTTAAATAAATGTTTTCTTCTTGTTCTTCGCCGACAGAACAACGAATACGTCGCAAATTGTCACCGCCACGTGTGTTGTGACTAGTTTTGTTATTAGAGTGATCCCCCTTGAAAATGTAATAGTTACCTCTCTTGTTTTCAAGCTATTTTTCTTAAGTTTTCAGAATTTACGATTAAAACAATTGATTATCTCTGGTTTCTATCGTATGAATATAGTAAGAAACAGATATATACAAGGTTGACGGGCATTAGGGTATTTAGCAACCTCGGCTAGCTCTACAATATGTGCCTCATTCTCCCCGTTATGTGCCTTATTCTCCCAAACAACTTTCAGTTTGATAAGCTGACGAATCTACATTTTTTTTAGATTAAGAAATTTTGTTTTTGATACTGAGGAAATGACTGAACCTGTATTTTCCACTACACAGCCCACATTCCCCCACGTCAACATGCTACAAATCATAATAACACCGTATGCTCCTCTCCACCGATTTGAATATTTACATAAGGATGGACCGTGGCAAAGACGTTTACTCGTCTTTTCTTCTTCCTCTTATTCCTGTGAGTGTCATAAGGGCAGAGCCCTCAGACAATCCATCAAGAGGGTCCTATTATCTCTTCTTCCACTTATTCCTGTGAGGGCCATGGGGACAGAGTCCTCAGGCACGCCTTCAAGAGAGTCCTATCATCCTGTTATCCCTTCTTCTTATTGCTTGGAAGGTCGTGGGGGCAAAGTCCTCAGACACGCCTTCCAGAGTGTCCTATATCTCATCTTCCTCTTATTCCTGTGAGGGTTTTAAGGGTCGAAAGGGGAGGGTCCTCAGACACGCCTTCCAGGGGGTCCTATCATCTTTTCGTCCATTCATTCTTGGGAAGGTCGTGGGGGGCAGAGTCCTCATACACGCCTTCTAGAGGGTCCTATCATCTCTTCCTCTTATTCCCGTGAGAGTTTTGAGGGCAGTCCTCAGACACGCCTTCCAGAGTATCCTATCATATCTTATTCCTTTTATTCTAGGGTGGGTCATGTAAGCAGAGTCCCCAGACACGCCTTCCAGGGAGTCCCATTATCTCTTCTCCCTTTGATGGTTTTAAGGGTTCAGTCCTCAGATACGCCTTCCAGAGTACCCTATCGACTCTTCTTCCTCTTATTCCTGTGAGGGCCATGCGGGCAGAGTCATCATACATGCCTTCCAGAGGGTTCTATCATCTCTTCTACTTATTCCCGGGAGGGTCGTAGGATCCTCAGACATGCCTTCAAGAGGGTCTTATCACCTCTTCTTCCACTTATTCCCGGGAGGGTCGTGGGGTCCTCAGACATGCCTTCAAGAGGGTCTTAACTCTTCTTCCACTTATTCCCTGGAGGGCCGTAGGGTCCTCAGACACGCCTTTAAGAGGGTCTCATCAACTCTTCTTCCACTTATTCCCGGGAGGGTGGGTCGTAGGGTCCTCAGACACGCCTTCAAGAGGGTCTTATCAACTCTTCTTCCACTTATTCTTGGAAGGGTCGTGGAGGCAGAGTCCCCAGACACGTCTTCCAGAGGGTCCTACCAGAAGCAAGCGTCTTAAAACGACCCGGCTGGGTCCCCAAACGAGACCAAAGATGTTTAGTGGTTCATTTTATGATCACAAGAAATTATATTTCAATTTAACTATATAAATTTATACAAAACTGTAATACTTTAAATACATATAAAAATAAGAAAACTCATGGCTAGATCAGACGTTAAAACAGTTAAATGCTGTGGGCAAACATGCAATGGGCAAACATGCCTCAGAGGACAGAGACCAGTGACCAGTGGTGGACAGAGACCAGTGGTCAACAGAGAAACAATCCACAAGGTGAGTGACAGGTAGATGAAATATAGAAAAGATTAAAAGAGGATGAGGACAAGGGGAAGTGTGTTGGCACACAGAAGTGACTGGAAGAAGGAAATAAAGAAAGGCGATGTACAAGACAAGTTTACACACACACATCTTCACCCTCATCAGCTCTCAAACCAGCAACATGTTTTCGCACTACTCTCACTTCGTCTCGATCAGAGACGACATTGTTTTTTCATGTAATATTTTAAGTTTCAGTAAAGCACCCGGGTTTGTGGATACTGTGAGGTATGCGCCCTAGTTGGTCTTAAATGTAGTCCTGGTCCTGGATATTTTGACTTGGCAATTGACTAGGTCCTTTGGATCTTCGCGGGTTAACAAAAGAACAAGACCAAATAAACCGGATAGTAGTAGGGGCGCCGCATTGACATACAACGTTTTTAGGGTATTTGATAAACCTGGCGGTACCCATCTCCCTCCAGGTCTGATTACAGCAGATTTCCAGACCCGACAACCTCTAAAAAACCAAACGGAGAGTACCATGGAAAAAAGTGCCTCAAAACGGAGGGAAATGAGGCAAAATGAAAGCTATACCCATTTTCACAAGAGAAGATATCTCTCATCCACCTCGAAGTGGGTGGGAGATCTCCCCGTCGGACGGGGCGAGTTGACAGGTCTAGATTTCTTCCAGAGAAAGATAGAGTACGAGAGAAAGAGAGATAGGGGGGTGGGGGTGAGAAAGAGATATAGAAGAAGAATCGACCCAGTATTTGACTGGTACGTTTTTTTTTTATCGACCTTGAATAGATGAAAGGCAAAGTTGACCCCGGTGGGATTTGACAGAGTAGAGAGACGGATCGAATGAAGCAAAGCATTTTATCCGACGTTCTAACGATTCTTGGTCACTAGTAAATAAAAGACGTGTTAGTAGACGTTTTAGAGTGATCGCCCTTTGGTCATATGGATAGTTGAGATATTAGTCACATGGTGGCTGCCAACTCGTTTTTCGAGTACGGCCACTACATGGGTAGGAGAACCCTTACTGATGCGCTGAACGAGTTTGACTTTTTAGTCCAGCCAGCGACTTGAAAACTCTGGTACAAACACTACACTTGTGACAATTATTGACACATAGTGCTGGGCCCATGGTACCATATGACGACAAGTGCAGAGAGATCTCCAGATATATAGCAATACCTGTGCCGTGAAGCTTTTATAGTGAACAAAGGCACTGCACAAAGCCAGTCCCACTCTCTTAACCAAGATGATATTTACCAAAAAGAATAACAAGTCAACATCATTGGATACCATCAGGGTTGCAGGTGTTATATCAGAGTTTTCCTTCTCCTAGAATTCTGCCTTGACAAAGGCTAAGGGGTCATCTCTCCCAGTGATTTTGGATGGCCATTGACTCTTAAGAGCTCCTTTGCCCTTTGACAGGTTTTGGTTTTAGTCCTGCAGGATGTCCAAAGTCACCCTCCTCACCAAGAAACCTTGGTGGGGTTGCCAGTTTAGTCGCCAACGACCCGACCATGGGACAGGTTGTACTGGGATACATGTTACCAGTAGCACCAACTGGTGACCTGACATAATTAGTCACATACATATATACATACACATATACAGACATACACATTCATATGAACGTACATGCATACATACAGACATGTATGCCTGTATGTATGTATATATGTGTGTATGCATGTATGTATGTGTGGGTATATATGTATGTGTGTATATGTGTATACATATATATGTATATATGCGTATGTATGTGTATTATGTATGTGTATCTTCGTATGTACGTACGTGTGTATATATGTATACATGTGCATAAGTGTGTGAATGCGTATGTATGTAAGTATGTATATATGTATGGACACAACCATCATGTCCAGCCAGAACGAGCCCCTAGCCTACTGTAATAAGTGTTTACATCCACTTAACTGGATAGCCTCTCAAAAGCAATGACGTCACAGCTGACATTAATCGAACGGACACGGAGACAGAGAGAGAGAGTGTGTGTGTTGTAAATGTCAGTTGTGGACGTAGTGGTGGTGGTGGTGGTGGTAGAGGTGGTGGTGGTGGTAGGGGTGGTGGTGGAGGTGGTGGTAGAGGTGGTGGTGGTGGAAGTAGTGGTGGTAGTGGTGGTAGTGGTAGAGGTAGTGGTGGTGAAAGTAGTGGTGGTGGTGGTAGTGGTGGTGGAAGTGGTGGTGGTGGTAGAGGTGGAAGTAGTGGTGGTGGTGGTAGAGGTAGTGGTGGTGGTAGAGGTACTGGTGGTGAAAGTAGTGGTGGTAGAGGTGGTGGTGGAAGTGGTGGAAATTTTGGTAGAGGTAATGGTGGTGAAAGTAGTGGTGGTGGTAGTGGTGGTAGAGGTTGTGAAAGTAGTGGTGGTGCTGGTGCTGGTAGAGGTAGTGGTGGTGGTGGTGAAAGTAGTGGTGATGGTGGTGGTGGTGGTGGTGGTGGTCGTGATAGAGGTGGTGAAAGTAGTGGTGGTAGTGGTGGTGGTGGTGGTAGAGGTGGTGAAAGTAGTGGTGGTAGTGGTGGTGGTGCTGGTAGAGGTAGTGGTGGTGAAAGTGGTGGTAGAGGTGGTGACGATGTATTTGATCGGATTCTGCATGCTGCCAAAGTGTTTGATAAATAATGGAACGGAGTTACCGCGAACTGGCTGCGGTCAATTATTTGTCGGAGATTTCCCCGTTAGAAAATTTACTCTTAAAGCTTGCTAGATTTGATTATGTATATGGTTAATTATGCTGATTAGAAGAAGAAATAGTATATACTTTAATATCTGATTGATTCTATAGACACGATTTATGATACATATATATATATATATATATACATACATATATATACATACATGTGTATATATATATATATATATATAGATATAGATAGGTAAATATACACGGGTGTGTATGATTGTGTATAGAAGATTATATTAATAAGAGGAATTCCAACTTTGTCTGATTTACTCGTTTTATTTACAATCCTTTAAAATATATATAATGGTATTATAATGAAATAGTATGATAGAATATTAAATTCTAAGTGTTAATTGAACAAGTACTTTCATGCTTTCGCAATCTTCAGGTTCATGATATGTGGTGACAGTCGAGTTTGCAATTTTCCACAGTTGAAAATTGCAAACTCGACTGTCACCACATATCATGAACCTGAAGATTGCGAAAGCATGAAAGTACTTGTTCAATTAACACTTAGAATTTAATATTCTATCATACTATTTCATTATAATACCATTATATATATTTTAAAGGATTGTAAATAAAACGAGTAAATCAGACAAAGTTGGAATTCCTCTTATTAATATATATATATATATATATATATATATATATATATACATACATGTGTATATATATACATACATGTGTATATATATATATATTTATATATGTATATATATATATATATAAATGTTTATATATATATATATGTGTGTGTGTATTGATCCGTAACATCTGATGGAGTCGTAGAGCTGCCACGGTGATATACCAGGTGTCGTGTCTTGGGAATTTTAAACTGGCTGGCAGGCAGGCAGGCAGGCAGACAGACAGACACACACACACACACACACACACACACACACACACACAGACACACACACACACACACACACACATATATTTATATATATGTGTGAGTCCCAGGTTCAATCGGAGGTAACCACAGTAAGTAAGGTACTCAATACATTAGTAGAGTGTAAACATCATGTTTTATATAGAAATGGCTTCTACAAGACTAGAAATGTTTCATTCAAAAGAAATCATCAGGAAAGCCCTGGGTTAGAACACAGTAGAGAATATTCTGCTGTGTTCATTCCAGTTCTGTGCTCTGAGTTCAAATCCCACCAAGGTCAACTTTGCCTTTCATAGTTTTGTAGTGGATAAAAAAAAATAACAGTCCATTACTGGGGTCAATTCTTACTCTATATCTCTTCCTCACTTTTCTCTCTCACTCTTTCTCTCTCACTCTTTCTTTCTCTCTCTCTCTCTCACTTACTCTTTCTGTCCCACTCTCTCTCTCTTTGGCAGTAATAGGCTGTGTTCAAACCTGGGGAGGGGATGGGTTTTGCCATGTTCAAAGTACCCAAGCATGTCATGACAGCGCCCCTATGACTCCATCAAGAGTTACTGGGCCATATATTTCTATATCCATCCTGCTCTCTCTCTCTCTCTCTCTCTATATATATATATATATATATATATATATATATATAAATATATATATATATATATATATATATACACACATATATATATATATATATATATACACATGTACATATACATTTATACGTATATGTATATATGTGTGTATAGACAAAATATGTATATATTTATATATATATATATATATATATTTATATATATATACACACACCACACGCATCTAATATTTCAAGCAATGGTGTTCCCTTGTTGATGAACAAGTTTGCCGTTGGTGACACTTCTCCGGGTAACTACTCCATTTACAGTTGAGCCACTGTCTCAACTTACAGTTGATCCACTATCTCAACTTACAATTGTTATCTGATCACTTAGCTATCTTGTATAATGTTTTTAAGCGTGTGATAGTATCGCTTCTCTGTTACATATGAAGATATGTTATCTCCGCTCATCATCAATACTGTGTCATCGAACTATTACTGTAATTAATAGCACCTTGTTGTTACTATTGTTGTTGTTTAGCCCATGGTTAAGGTCTGTGACTTCGTAGTTAGGGTGCTGGACTCACATATGCGGGTTCAATTCAGCTCACACCTATGTAGGTTTAGCTGCCCTCCTACCAAGTCGTATCTCATAGCAGGTTTCTCAGCTGTTTTATTAATAGGGGTGTCTGAATCACATAATGATGATGCAGCTCACACCTATATAGATTTTGCTGGCTTCCTACAATGTTGCATTTCATGGGTGTTTTAACGACAAGGGTCCCAGTCCCATAATATTGTTAAAGTTCACCTCCTACCAAGTTGTATTTCATAGCAATTTTCTCAGCTGTTTTACTAATGGGGGTGCCTTAGTCACATAATGATGTTATAGCTCATATTATATAGGTTTTGCTGGCCTCCTACAGGGTTGCATTTCATAGGAGGTTTCTGGGATATTTTAATGATACGGGGTCCCAGTCCTATGATGTTGTTGTTGTTATAACCCACACTTATGCAAGTTTAGAAGACCTTCTATGGTGCTGCATTTCATAGGAAGTTCCTTAGGTGTTTTAATGATAAGGTCCCCATCATCATCATTTTATGTCTGCTTTTCCCTGCTTGCAAGGGTTGGACGGGTCCTATTCAGCACAGCATCTCTCCACTTGTCACAGTCCTTTGTCATCTCCTCCATGAGTTTCAGCAATTTGAGGTCTGTTCTCACCACCTCCGGCCATGTTTTTCGTGGTCTTCCTCTACTGTGTCTTCCCTCCATTGGGACTTCCTAGCACTTCTTCCCCCATTGGTCGTCCTCCATGCGTATCACATGTCCATACCATCTCAGCCTTCTCTCCATAATATTGTTACAGCTCATACCTATGTAGGTTTAGTTGGGCACCTACCAGTTTGCATCTGATAGGAGGCTTCTTGAGTGTTTTAACAATAGGGACCCCAGTCCTATCAAGCTCAAACCTATGAAGGTTCAATTGTCTTCATACAAGCTTGTATCTCATAGGTTTTTTTTTTGGGGGGGGGGGCTTTATTGATAGGGGCCACACTCCTATCATGTAATTACAGCACTCACTTATGCAGGTTTAGCTGGGCTTCTGTGAAGTTGCATCACATAGGAAGTTTACTTGGGTGTTTTAGTGATAGGAGACCCAATCTCATTATGAAAACAATGTGAAATGACATGTCCTGCTCCAGAACACAATACACAACACAATCT
>OZ024757.1:33760370-33772870 GCA_964016885.1 Eledone cirrhosa | reverse complement strand
ACCACCCTAAACAAATGAGAACAGATAATATTTTTTAACGCTGTACACCATACATTCAGTCATTAAGCAAACAGAAGCCTGTTGAGCTTGTGATTCCAGATTCGGGCCCGATTCATAGAGATCAAACCTTGAGCTGATCAATCGTGAAACATAAGTCACACCTGAATAAACTTAATGAAAATTTGACACCTCATCCATACTTATTAATATTTTTATTATCTCTCTCTCTCTCTCTATATATATATATATATATATATATTATATATATATAAAGAAAGAGAGACAGAGAGAGAGGGAGAGAGAAAGAGAGGGGGGGAGGGGGGATAGAGGGGGGGGGGGGAGATAGACAGATAAATGGATAGACAAACATACATACATATATATATATTTGATATAGAAATGTCTTCTACAGGACTAGAACTGTTTCATTTGGGAGAAATCATCAGGAAGCCCCGATATATATATATATATATATATATATATATATATATATAGAGAGAGAGAGAGAGAGAGAGAGAGAGATAGCCAGAATGAGAGCTCCATAGATAGAGAGATAACAATGAGAGAAGGGAGAGAGGGAGATGAGAGAGAGATGAGAGAGAGAGACAGATATACAAAGTGGAAGGCAGGAGAGAGATGAGAGACGTAACAAAAAGAAAGAGGAACTAGCTTGCGGGGAGAGGGAGGGAGAGTAAGGAATGAGATTGTAAAAATAATAATACAGTAGTAGCAGTAGCAGTAGTGGTTGTAGCAGTAGTGGTTGTAGTAGTAGTGGTGGTGGTAGTAGTAGTAGTAGTAGTGGTGGTGGTAGTAGTAGTAGTGGTGGTGGTGGCTGTAGTAGTAGTGGTGGTGGTAGTAGTAGTAGTGGTGGTGGTAGTAGTAGTAGTGGTAGTAGTAGTAGTAAGGTATTTGGGATGTGGAAGGAGTGAAGACAGGACAAAAGGTAAGACAACGAAAAGGTTGGGAGAGTGTGAGTGGAGGCTTGAGTGCGAGTGATGATGATGTGAGTGTAAGGGTGTGAGAGTGTCAGTGAGTAAGTGTGAGTGGCGGCGGCGTGTGTGAGAGAGGAGGAGAGACACATAGATACAAAGAGAACGATAGAAAGAGGAAGATATAAACACACGCACACATACACACATATATATATTATATATATATATAGAGAGAGAGAGAGATGGAGGTTGAGAGAGAGAGAGAGAGAGAGAGAGATGGAGGTTGAGAGAGAGAGATGGAGAGATGGAGGTTGAGAGAGAGAGATGGAGAGATGGAGGTTGAGAGAGAGAGAGAGAGAGATGGAGGTTGAAAGTGTCAGAGACAAAGAACAGACAGTAAGACACAGACACACACACACATATGTACGTACATACACATACACTTATACAAATGTGTACGTACGTATGTGTATATATATATATATATATATGTGTGTATGTGTGTTAAAGACCCTGCGAGTACACAGGAAAACTCCCAGAGTAGCAAAACCCAATCTTGGCCTAAATAAAGAACACACACACACACACATAAATATATATTCCTCTATTCTTCACCTTGGCTCTCTACCTACCTATCTATCTGCTCACCCCCCCCCCCCCCTCTCTCTCTCTCTCTCTCTCTCTCTCTATATATATATATATATATATAGAGAGAGAGAGAGAGAGAGAGAGAGAGACTGAGAAATAGAGTAGGACAGTGACTGATAGGTAGATAAAGAAACAGATCGATATACAAGACGCTATAATAGAAGAGCGAGAGAGAGAGGGAGGGGGAGGAAGATAATACATACGAGAGAGAAGAGAAGAAGGAAGAGTTACAGGAGACGAAATCTGGATACAGTGGAGAGATGACAATATAAAAAGGTAACCGATAGATCGATAGATCGATATATATAGATAGATAGACATTATATACAGAGAGAGAGAGAAAGAAACGGGAAGATATATATATATATATAGAGAGAGAGAGAGAGTGAGAGAGAGAGAGTGAGAGAGAGAGAGTGAGAGAGAGAGAGAGAGACAGGAGGGAACACATATATACAAAGAGAAAAAGAGAGAGAAAGAGAGAGAGAGAGAGAGAGCGAAGCAGAGACAACGCGTGGAATAGTGGTATAAATATTTATATATCTATATTTGTGACTATATAATTTTAAATATCCGAGATAAACACATACACATAATTATACTCACACACACACACACACACACACACATATATATGTTAGAGTGACGGATTATACAAGGGAAAGAGAGAGAGGGGGACGGAGAGAGGAATTTTAAAAGGTATCCGAAAGTGAAATAGAGAGAGAAAAACAGACGACGTATAGTGAGGTATTTACATATATATGTTTATGTATATTTTAATATTTATATGTATGTGTGTGTGTGTGTGTGTGTGTGTGTGTGTGTGTGTGTATGTGTGTGTGTGTGTGTGTGTGTGTGAGAGAGTGAGTGTATATATGGCAACGACGAATGTTAAGGACAATGCAAAAGAGAGACAGAAATATAGAGATAACGGATTATTGAGGTATATATAATCGTGTGTATGTTTGTGTATCTATCTATATACACATCACACACACACACACACATATATATATATATATACATATATACACGCACACAGGAGTGTGTTACATGATATATAATATATATATTTGAGTGTCAATATACATAAACACAAACACGCACAAGAGCATATCATATATATACAGATATATTTCTCTCATTATCTATCTAACTCTCTCTCTCTCTTTATATATATATTTCTCTTACTCTCTCTCTCTTTTATATATATATATATATTTCTGTGTCAATATAGGTTGCTGTAAATGAAAAAAAAAATTGCCTGATCTGACGAAGGACTGACTGGAGTCTATCATTAATTGGTGTACTATAACGAAGGAAGGAAGACGGGAAGGTAGAAGACAACAACAACAACAGTAACAACTACATCATCGTCGTCATCATCATCATCAACAACAACAACAACAACAACAGCAATAACAAAACCCTTTCCACCGATCGAATACAGTCGACCAACTATTTTTACACATGACATGAGGTAAGCTCTCCCTCTCTCTTTCTTTCTCTTTTTTTTCTTTCTTTCTCATTCATTCATTCATTCTTTTTGTCCTTCCTTCATTTTCTCTGTTTCTTTTCTTTTGCCTTCATCACCATCGTTTGATATCTTACATTGCCGTTATCGTCATCAACATCATCACCATTATCGTCTTCATAACCATATCAACAACAACAACAATAACAACAATAAAAATACTCACCGTCGGCGCCATCATCATTAATCGAACGAAGTAGCAGCCTCAAGGTTCGGGTCGCTAGAAATTACAGTCGAATCTTTTAGAAATAAAATAAGGTGGATAAAGGCCTACAAAAAGAAAAAAGAAAAAAACAAACAAACATTTATGACAGAAACATTGGAGGGTGTAGTCCTAGATAGACATAGACCACTTACTATATCTGATGTAAAGATGACAGGGTGGTTGTGATAGGAATGTGATAGATAGATAGATCTGTTTCACCCAAGTTGGCCTAGGGCTAAACAACAATTGTTATTATCACCAACACCAACACCATAGCCACCACCATCGCCACCAGCACAACCATCATCATCATTACCACTACTGCCACCACCACCATCATCACCACAACACCCATCAACGGCACCACCACACCACAATATCCTACACTACACTACACTACACTAAAACACACTACACCACACCACTCTCCACCGCACTACACCTAATTACAATTAATTACATTACACGACGTATAGAGTTACGGCCCTTGCCATTCTGAGTTCAAATCTCGCCGAGGTTAACTTTGCTTTTCATCCTTACGGGGGTCGATAAAATAAAGTACCAGTAATGCACTGGGTAATTGCTGGCCTTGTGCCTAACGTAGAAACAATTACATTACACTACACTAAACCACACCACTGAATACCACACTACGTTACACTACACCACACCACTCTACACTACACTACACTACACACCACTCTACACTACACCTACCACACTACACTAGACAACACCACAGTATACTACACTACATTGCACTACACTACACTATATCACACCACGCTACACTACACCACACCACTCAATACTACACTACACTAGACAACACCATGCTACACTACACTATCCAATTCTAAACCACACTACACTATACCATGCTACACTACATCACAGTATACTACACTACATTGCACTACACTATATCACATCACACTACACTAAACCACACCACACTACACTACACTAAACCACACCACACTACACTACACTACACCAAACTACACCACCCAACTCAATACTACACTACACTAGACAACACCACGCTACACTACACTACATCATGGTACACTACACTACATCACACACCACCACACCACATTCTACTATACTACCATCTCTGCCACCATAACTTGCTCAACTTCTCAAAAACAACCACCACAATCACCTCTGCTTCCATGCCAAACCCTCACCAACACCACCATACCACCAACACCAACACTACCATTCCACCACCAACAATACCATCTCAACCACCATCACCACCACCAAAATCACCTCTGCTTCCATGCCAAACCCTCACCACCAACACCAACACCACCACCACCCCTGCCACCATTCCACCACCACCACCATATCTGTGTTCTAATTCTCACAGCTGTTTTTTGTACTTTGTTTATTTACACACACACATACACACTAATTCATGCACACATACACACACATATATACGCGCACACATACACACACATATACGCGCACACACACACACACACACACACACACACACACATGCATATAAACACATATCTTATATACAGTATAAAAAGAAGAAATTAAAAGATGGTTAAAAAAGTTCCATATATTTTATTATGCGCTTTTCGAAAACCATATCATCCTGGGACAAAAATTGTGTTCTCATCAGATAAAATAAGGTAACATGATATGAGGCCTCAAAACACTTGTGAACAAGAAAGTGTCCAGTGTACATATGTATGATGTTGTTTTCGAAATGCGCGTAATAAAATATATGGAACTTTTTTAACGATCTTTTAATTTCTTCTTTATATATACTCCAGTTCTACCAACTGTTGAGTGCTACTTTTCTGATATATGCATAGTTTTATTGTTCTACAATATTACTCACCTCCTACATATCTTATATATATATATATTCTTGATAAACATATATATATATCAACATCATCATCGTGGCGCCAACACTACCACCTTACGGAGTGTGCTGGATGTATTTAATATGCTTTGTTGGGCCCTAAGTTGAAGACAACATAAGACTCCAAAAGAAATATATGACAGTACACTTCGTATTTCTGATATTGTGTGAAAGAGGAGGCTGAGATTTGCAGGACATTGCTATCACATCTCAAATGAAGCTGTGTCTCCTTTGGTGTTTTGGAAACCAACATCTGTCGAAAGCCAAAGATATCACAAACACTCCTATCCAGATGTCATAAGCTCTCCTAACCAGATGTCTTGGCTAAACACTCTGGTATTGATGTTCAAGACTTAGGCAATACAATGAGCAACAGGCCAGCGTGGATTAGAAACCAACATCTATCAAAAGTCAAAGCTGTCCACAAGATCTGTTCTCCCGATGTCATAACCAGAGGCTCTGGTATTGATGTTTAAGATCTAGGCAATGTAATGAGCAACAGACGTATGTAAATTGGAAACCATCATCTGTCAAGAGTCAAAGATGTCACAAGCTCTCCTATCCAGATGTCATAAGCTCTCCTATCCAGATGTCATAAGCTCTCCTATCCAGATGTCATAAGCTCTCCTACCCAGATGTCATAAGCTCTCCTATCCAGATGTCATAACCAGAGACTATGGTATTGATGTTCAGGATCTAGACAATGTAATGAGTGACAGAGCTGTGAGCAGATCTATCATTGAGTCAGTTTCGGCTGAGGCCACATGATGATGCATTAAATTGTGACATCAGCACTAACACTTTACAGAGTGTACTAGGTGTATTTAACTGTGTCACCAGCACTAACACTGTACAGAGTGTACTGGGTGTATTTAACTGTGTCACCAGCACTAACACTGTACAGAGTGTACTGGGTGTATTTAACTGTGTCACCAGCACTAACACTTTACAGAGTGTACTAGGTGTATTTAACTGTGTCACCAGCACTAACACTGTACAGAGTGTACTGGGTGTATTTAACTGTGTCACCAGCACTAACACTTTACAGAGTGTATTAGGTGTATTTAACTGTGTCACCAGCACTAACACTTTACAGAGTGTACTGGGTGTATTTAACTGTGTCACCAGCACTAACACTGTACAGAGTGTACTGGGTGTATTTAACTGTGTCACCAGCACTAACACTGTACAGAGTGTACTGGGTGTATTTAACTGTGTCACCAGCACTAACACTTTACAGAGTGGACTGGGTGTATGTTATTGTAGCACAGTCCCTACTATACAGCATTGTATATTGTTTTAACAATAACAATCATTCTATAATAGAAAGCAATACCATGATGTCATGTTTTTAGCAGGGGTGAATGATGTGTTTATCTTTCACAAAAATATGACATAATCAATATTTTTATTGACATATTCGGGGCATTGAACAAACTATACTAAACCCCCTGAAACCAGCTTTGGTTCTACAATGCAAAACTGTTTATCATCATCATCATCATCATTTAACGTCCATATTCCACACTAGTATGGGTAGGAGGAACTATCCCTTTGAGATAGATCTGGCTGGAGTATTGTGTTTCACTCATGTAGGGCTGATTTTGGCTTGGATTCTATGGCTGGATGCCCTTCCTAATGTCAACCACATATATAGTGTGTAATGGGTGCTTTTTGTTGACACCTACATGACCATGTATGTATGCACGTATGTGTGTATGTAATGTATGCATGTTTGTATTATGTATGTATATGCATGTATACATTTATGTATGCATGTTTGTATTGTTTATGTATTATGCAATATGTGTGTATGTATGTATGTATGTGCATGTGTGAGAGTGTGTGTGTGTGCATGTATGGATGTGCAGGTGTATTTATGTATGTATATATGTGTGTATTTATGTATGTATGTATATGTGTGTATTTATGTATGTATGTGTGTATTTATGTATGTATGTATGTGCATGTGTGAGAGTGTGTGTGTGTGTGTGTGTGTGTGCATGTATGGATGTGCAGGTGTATGTATGTATTTATGTATGTGTATGTATATATGTAAGTATGTATGTATGTATGTATATGCATGTATGCATCCATCTATATATATAGAAGTGGAGAGATGCTGTGCTGAATAGGACCCGTCCAACCCTTGCAAGCAGCGAAAAGTGGACAATGACATATATATATATGTGTGTGTATGTATGCATATATATAAATATGTATGTGTAAGTATGTACAACAGTAGCAGCAGCAGCTATAGTGAGTCAACAACAGTTGATGGCTAAGAATCTGTCTTCATATGTCTGATATGATCAATACAATATATACATGAGAGTATCATCATCATTATCATATATATGTGTGTGTATATAACAGGATATAAACATACATACTTCAGGATGTAGGCCATTATGCCACCCTGGCCTATGTATTTATCATTTAAAGTTATATATATATATATACTGATGGAGGCACATGGCTTAGTGGTTAGAGCATTGGCCTTGCAATCGAAAGGTTGTGAGTTCAATTCTCAGACCGGGTGATGTGTTGTTTCCTTTAGCAAGACACTTTATTTCACATTGCTCCAGCTTACTCAGCTGTAGAAATGAGATGATAGGGACTGGGGTCCCTATCATTCCACTGCAAAGTGGACGTGGAGGTGCCATGGCAAAAAAGCACCCGGCACTCACTGTAAATGAGGTTGGTGTTAGGAAGGGCGTCCAGCTGTAGAAATTAAGCCAGAATCAGTTCCCGTCCCACCCTTGCAAGCAGGGAAAAGTGGACATATGATGAAATGATGATGACAGTTGATCAACAAGATCCCAGACCTCATTCGCTTCATGTGTGGGGTTGAGCTCATCAAATCAGACCGAGGAAACAATGTTCCCATTGGTTTTTCCAATTGCTAATACTATCTGTCAGTCGCAACTCCAGGCAGCAGGAGCAACAAGAAATAAAGTGTCTTGCTCAAGGACATTACGCATCACCCGGTCTGGGAATCGAAATCACAACCTCACGATTGCAAATCCAAATTCTCTAACCACTCAGCCACACGCCTTCACATATATATATAGTAATAATAATAAATGTGAAGACTAAAATCCAAAGAGGGCTCGATAAGGATAAATATATATCAAATATATAAGAACCATAGAGCAAATATTTATTAAAATAACAGATTAAAGTTTAAGAAAGCAGTGATTCTTTGCTTAAACTTTAATCTGTTATTTTAATAAATATATATATATATATATGTGTATGTGTATCCCTGGTTCAATCGGGGGTAACCACAGTAAGTAAGTTACTCAATACATAGCAGAGTATAAATATTTGATATAGAAATGGCTTCTACAGGACTAGAACTGTTTCATTTGGAGTAAATCATCTGGAAAGCCCTGATATATATATATATATATATATATATATATCATCATCATCATCACCACCGTTAAACGTCCATTTTTCAAACACCTCGTCCAGCGGGCCTCTCAGAAGTAACCATCTCCAACTGATCCAGCTGGATCCCCAAGCGAGACCAACCAAGGTCATGGATGTTATCCAACCATCTTGTTCAGGATCTACCCCTGGGTCTCCTGCCGGTTGGTTTTGCCAGTAAAATCTGTCCAGTGATTCTTTCCTGAGACATTCTAACCACATGTCCATAGTATCAGAGCTGTGATCTCTCAATTTGGAGAAGTAGTGGCTCTACCTGGAGTGACTCTCTGATCTCTGAGCTACATATTCTTTCCTGAGACATTCTAACCACATGTCCATAGTATCAGAGCTGTGATCTCTCAATTTGGAGAAGTAGTGGCTCTACCTGGAGTGACTCTCTGATCTCTGAGCTACATATTCTTTCCTGAGTCATTCTAACCACATTCCTATAGTATTGGAGCTGTGATCTCTCAATTCGGAGAAGTAGTGGCTCTACCTGGAGTGACTCTCTGATCTCTGAGCTACAAACTAACCACATGCCCATAGTATCGGAGCTGTGATCTCTCAATTTGGAGAAGTAGCAGTTCTACCTGGAGTGACTCTCTGATCTCCAGGCTACACACTTTATCAAGTAACGTTATTCCAAAGACCCTTTGGAGGAAACCCTTTTCGGTTGCTTGTATTTGCGATCATACTCTTTCAGTCATTACCCAAGATTCATGACCATAGGTAAGGGTTGGCACAAATACTGAATTGTAAATAGTAAGTTTACTTTTTCCACCTTCCTCTCTTCTTCTCATTACCAAATGCTCAAGTTGGCGCCAAAAAAAAAAAAAAGAAAAAATATTAGCAAATTATCAATAACAGGAACCACAAATCATCATCATCATCATTGTCAATATCATCATTAGACCCTGCCCCTATCCCTTCCTCACACGAATACAGTGTTAAGATGACATGATGGTAGTGATGTTGATGGTGGTTATGATGGTGGTGATGTTGATGGTGGTGGTTATGTTGATGGTGGTGGTGATGTTGGTGGTGGTGATGATGTTGGTGGTGGTGATGATGGTGATGTTGGTGGTGGTGATGATGGTGATGTTGATGGTGGTGGTGATGATGGTGGTGGTGATGGTGATTTTGATGGTGGTGGTGATGATGGTGGTGGTGGTGATGGTGGTGATGATGATGGTGATGGTGGTGGTGATTAAGTGAACAACAACAACAACAACAACAACAACAGTTTCTGATTTAGGCACAAAGCCAACAATTTTTTGTTGAGGGGAAAGAAAGTCAATTAAATCGACCCAGTGTGTTACTGGCACTTTATTTTATCCACCCTGTAAGGATGATAAAATAAAGTACCAGTAATGCAATGGGGTCAATTTAATTGACTTTTCCTCTACTACAAAACAACAATATTGATTTCTACTATAGGCACAAGGCCAGAAATTTGGGGAGAGCAGAAAGTTGACCCAGTACATTACTGGTACTGTATTTTATCCACCCCGTAAGGATGAAAGGCAAAGCTAACTGTGGCAGGATTTGAACTCAGAAAGTAAAGGGCCATAACTCCATCTGTTTCACCAGTATCAAAGCTGTTCCCCACCCCCCATCTATCAGAACTTAATTCCCCCTCACAACTCCAGATTACATGTTTATCCATTCCACTAGAAAAAGTAGCCAATTGATCCCTCAAATCACACCCCTAAATTGTCTTAGTAAAAAGGGTTCTTCTGTGCTCATTGAGAATGGTTGTGGTGGTCCTGCTTGGAATGCCTGTCCTTGTAGGTCTGCTCAATCATGGCTGACCAGGGGTTACACAAACAGCCCTAAGATTCTTCACTGGAGACAGAATGGAAAAAAGTGCTGTGCTACCCCCTCCCCCGGAGGATAGTGTTGAGGGAGATGTGTCGAGGGGGTTGTAGGAGTCGAGTCTAGAGGTGTGTGTTGCGGAGTGCATGTTTAAGGAGACGTGCTGAGGGACACATGTTGAGGGAGATGTATTGAGGAAGATGTGTCACATGAAACGTGTGGAGGGAGACTTGTCAAGAGAGACATGTTGAGGGAGACGTGTCGAGTGAGGGAGACGTGTCGAGTGAGGGAGACGTGTCGAAGGAGATGTGTCGAGTGAGGGAGACGTGTCGAGTGAGGGAGATGTGTCGAAGGAGATGTGTCGAGTGAGGGAGACGTGTCGAGTGAGGGAGACGTGTCGAGTGAGGGAGACGTGTCGAGTGAGGGAGACGTGTCGAGTGAGGGAGACGTGTCGAGTGAGGGAGACGTGTCGAAGGAGGGAGACGTGTCGAGTGAGGGAGATGTGTTGAGGGGGATGTATTGAGTGAGACATGTTGAGTGAAATATATTGAGGGAGCCGTGTTGAAATAATTATTCTAATTCTCAGGGGCTCGCTCATGGACCTATACCCCTGTCTCCACCGATAGCAATGAATAGGGAGGTGAATCCCAGAAGTCTCCACCACTCCAAGTTCAGTATGTTATGAAGTGGATATATAATCATTATTCTCCTGGAGGAGATTACACTCCTTCTAATGTAATGTAAATACACAGGAGAGCTGACCTATAAAGAGTGTGTGTATATATAAATAATTACACGTGTTTGTTTTTTGTGTGTTTATGTGCATCAGTGTATGTATGTGTGTGTTTATGTTTATGTATGTTTGTGTGCATATGTGTGTTTATGTGTTTACGTGTGTGTGTGTGTGTGTAGTGTGTTAGTGATGTCTGTAGTGATATATGCTATGTGTGTGGTTATGTGTTGTGTGTGTGTGTGAGTGATATGTGTCAGTGTGTGATGTTAATAGAGGAGAGAGAGAAAAAGTGTGACTCAGTGTACATACAGACAGGTTGAGAGAGAACATTTTATATATATATATATATATATATATATATATATATATGTGTGTGTGTGTATGTAAAAGGTAAAGAGAAATAACAACACAATTGGTACAGTATATGGAAGGGATATATTAGGTTAACGCTTGATATAGCAGGAAGAGGGTCTTAACGTTTCGGACACTAGTCCTTCATCAGAAGAAAGAATGAGAAATAAGATAGATTGAGGGGACGGGCAAGTTGGATTTTGAAAAATTTTTTTTAGATAAAAATAACAGGTCCATTCATGTTGACATCTCTTGCAAAACTGTTGGTGCTGGCGTTTTGTGTATGATTTATTTTTTAGAAAAGTGTGTATGTGTGTGTGTGTGTAGAAATAACAGAACAAACCGCACAAGAAGGAATATATTAACATGTATGTGAGACCTTAGGTTTCAGGGTCGAGAGAGGCCAGTTTTAAAATAGCTCCTTCACTATACAGTAGTGGCAATAACTAGACCAAAAAACCTAAGGTCACACATACATGTTAACTATATGAAATAAGCTCTCTTGCAATAGATTGAGCATTGTTTTCCTTGGCCTTTTATCTACAGATATCCTACACACACACACACACACACACACACACACATATATATATATATATATATATATATGATGATTATGATGATGATATATATATATATATAAATATACACACAGGGTGTCCCAAAAAATATAAATACACACTTCAACAGCATTCTAATAAATACATGTATACACTTTTTGGGACACCCTGTGTGTGTATATATATATATATATATATATATATATACACATATATATCTGCAAAAGGCAAACAGAAATATCAAAGTAAATGACACAGTACAATGATAATATATATTATTAGTTTTATGCTTGATATAGTAGGAAAAGAGTCTTAACGTTTCAGACGTTACAGAAGAAATAGTAATATATATATATATATATATATATATATATATATGAAAACAGGGAGAAAGAG
>OZ024757.1:33752870-33755370 GCA_964016885.1 Eledone cirrhosa | reverse complement strand
AGAGTACTAACCACCCGTCCACCCGACAAACCGACCACCCCTCTCACTCAGAACTTTCAAATTTGTCGCCGTGCCCTCTGAAAAGGGTCGCATTCCAGCAAGCTAATCCCCTCTCCCCTTTCCTCCCCAACATACAAACCTACATACCCACCATCGCAGTGCTTGCCCCTCCCCACCCTACCACCCGAAATACACAGACACAGTGACACATATAAACAAACACACGTACACACGCACATTCACACACACAGACGTGCACGCACATTCACACACACAGACGTGCACTCACATACTCATACCTAGCTCAAACAGCGAGAAGCAAACACACACACACACACACACACACACATATATATATATGCATATATATATATATATATATACATATATAGCCAGCTTTTCTTTATATGCATTTATACTGTCCATGTGTGCGTGTATAAATATATAAATATATAAAGGTTACGCATGTATGTATATATGTATAAATATATTTATATATATATAATGACAAAGCGGCCTATTTGTTTATACATGCAAGCAAGTGTCGACAGAAGTGAGTGACAAGACTGGAGCACATTTTATTGTATGGAACACCATTGGAGAAAAGATATTTCTTAGAAGAGGAGCCAAGGACTGCTTCGTGGTTTGTTTATACATGTAATATATACATATTATATATACATATATTTATATTTATTTAACACCTGTATTACTGTATTATGCTCTACCAAACTACACCATACTATATTACATTACTATTATGCTACACTATATTACACGATACGAGCCAATGACGGACAGACTTGCTATGTAGTTACTGAAGCAGGCTAGAAATAGTAGCCAAATTCCCTCCCTTAGACATAGAAGCTCCCACGTTTCGTGAAGCATGAGATAATGAGGGCAATTCAGCCCTTAATATCCCAAATTAGGGCTGATACAACCTTCAATTCCTTGTTCACCAGCCGTAGATCTTGCACAATGTTTTGGTGCCAATTCATTTTGGACCCCTAATATCTTACAAGAAGAAAAAAAAAAAAAGATACATTGCATTACATATTCCGAGATGCATCATCCCCAAAATATGGGCTGGTCACCAATGGAGCGTCTCTGATCATATTTCTGCTCCTTCTGTGTCGACCTGGGACTAAACAATAGCAATAACAAAAACGCGACAGAATATGGTGATCGCTCAACCTGCTAGAAATAGCAGCCAAATTTCCCTAGAATCATACTATATCGTCTTTTAAAAGATGGAATGACAAGCACATTAGAGAATGTAGTCCTAGATAAACTGTGGGTAGGGTATGGAATAGGGGAGACGACAAGAAGTTACGATCGGAATACCCTTGATCATAAGACTGGTGGCTTGATCATGACTGACCAGGGGTTAAAAAAAACTACATTACACAAAGCCAAATATGTGTATGTATGTATATGTATCTATCTAAATATATATATATATATATATACACACACACACATATTGATGTATATAATTTAACGGCGTTATAATTTCGTTAATATATTTAGTATGAGATCACACATGTCCTCATTGACATATGTATACACACATACATGCCTACATACACACACATATGCATACATACGTTACACACATATACGCATGTATATTTTCTTTCTGCAATACCTATACATGTATGTATATATATATATATTTATGTGTGTGTATGTTTGTATATATATATATATATATATATATATATATATATATATATATGTGTGTGTGTATATATATATATGTGTGTGTGTGTATTATATATATATATATATATATATATATATATATATATATATGTGTGTGTGTGTTTATATGCATGATGTGTTTTTATTATGTAGAATTTTATGAGTAGCTGAAACGTCACACAACGTTACTCCAAGTTTCCAATCTCCGGACGATTTCATTTTTCCAGCCTCCTTTAAATTAGTATTGAGTACTCTATATTTTTCCTAATGTCTATATATCATGTATACTATACACTCATCTCTCTCTTTCTTTCTCTTTATTCCCTCTTTATCTATCTATCTTCCTACCTACCTTTCTCTCTCTAACTATCTATTTATGTATGTATGTATCTCTCCCTCTATCTATCTACATCTGTCTGTCGCTCTCTGTCTCTCTCTCTATATATATATATCTACATCTGCTGTCACTCCCTCTCCCTCTATCTATCTACATCTGTCTCTCTCTCTCTCTATATATATATATCTACATCTGCCTGTCTTTCTTTCTCTCTCTCTCTCTATATATATATATATATATATATATATATATATATATATATATATATATATATATATATATATATATATATATATATATATATGTCTACATCTGCCTGTCTCTCTCTATTTCTCCAGAGTTTAGCAATGAAAGGAGAAGACTTGAGATAAAAAAAGCACGCATTCCAACCGTGACCATCCCGCATTTTTCTTTGTGCTAGGTTAACAACAAACATGTTTTCTTCACGTTTTTAAAAAC
>OZ024757.1:33722870-33745370 GCA_964016885.1 Eledone cirrhosa | reverse complement strand
TGTGTGTGTGTGTGTGTGTGTGTGTGTGTGTGTGGTCGCTCAGAATGGTTGGGTGGTTAAGAAGTTCACATCTTAGCGTACCTGTGAGTGTATGTATGCATTTATGTACATGTGTGTGTGTGTGTGTGTGTGAATGTAAATAAAGAAGCCTAACGTGAGTATCTGCAATTTATTCTCTATTTCAACTGGTTGTAAACACCTTTCTACATACATATACATACATTATATATACATATATATATATATATAATGTATGTCTGCGTATATATGCATGTGTATATATATCATCATCATTATTTAACGTCCGTATTCCCTGCTGATTGCAAGGTCTTAACAGGTCACTACATACAGTGTTACACACACACACACACATATATATATATATATATATATATGTGTGTGTGTGTGTGTGTAACACTGTGTGTAGTGACCTGTTAAGACCGTGCAATCAGCAGGGAATACGGACGTTAAATAATTGTTTCTACGTTTGGCACAAGGCCAGCAATTACCCAGTGCATTACTGGTACTTTATTTTATCGACCCCGTAAGGATGAAAGGCAAAGTTAACCTCGACGGGATTTGAACTCAGATCGTAAAGGGACGTAACTATGCTGGAAAGCATGGCGTCCGACCTTCTACCGATACTGCCAAAAATAATGATGATGATATATATACACATGCATATATACGCAGATATATATATATATGTATATATAATGTATGTATATGTATGTAGAAAGGTATTTACAACCAGTTGGAATAGAGAATAAATTGCAGATACTCACGTTAGGCTTCTTTATTTACATTCACACACACACACACATGTACATAAATGCATACATACATACACTCACAGGTACGCTAAGATATGAACTTCTTAACCACCCAACCATGTCTGGGCGATCACACACACACACACATATATATATATATACCCACACTCGCATGTGTTAATATACTCTGATATACGCACATAAACACACACACACATATAGGTTAATCACTACCTTGATTAAATCTTAACCATTTAACATCTCAGGGTATGTCATGTATCATTATGCTTTGATGTATAGAGTTACGGCCCTTGCCATTCTGAGTTCAAATCTCGCCTAGGTTAACTTTGCCTTTCATCCTTACGGGGTCGATAAAATAAAGTACCAGTAATGCACTGGGATAATTGCTGGCCTTGTGCCAAAAGTAGAAACAATTATATTTTGTCTGATGAGGACGTACTGTTGTACATCCGAAATATGTATAATAAAATGTAATTGATCAAAAGAACATCTATTTTATTAATATTTATATTTTAATATATATATATATATATGGTGGCTGCCAACTCGTTTTCGAGTACGGCCACTACTTTATATCCATGTAGGAGAACCCCTACCGATGCGCTGAACGAGTGTGACTTTTTAGCCCAGCCAGCGACTTGAAAACTCTGGTACAAACACTACACTTGTGACAATTATTGACACATAGTGCTGGGCCCATGGTACCATGTGATGACAAGTGCAGACAGACCTCCAGATATAAAGCAATGCCTGTGCCGTGAAGCTTTTATAGTGAGCACAAAGCCAGTCTCACTCTCTTAACCAAGATGATATTTATCAAAAAGAAGAACAAGTCAACATCATTGGATACCATCAGGGTTGCAGGTGTTATATCAGAGTTTTCCTTCTCCTAGAATTCTGCCTTGACAAAGGCACACACACATATTGTATTTATAAATAAGAGGAAAGCACGAACGGAGGATAATTTCCCTTCATTAGTTGTCTGCTGAAGGTCACGGACATTTCTACGCATTAAAGACTGTCTAGCTCCAGTGCGTCAATAACTAAAGGAAGTTATGAGGGGGGAAAAGGAGAGAGAGAGAAAAATATAGAAGAAGGAAAAAGGGAATAGCTGGGGTTTAACCCTGCGGTGGACTGGCGTCATCCAGGAGGGAGTCCTGTACTCTCAGTCGCTTCATGCCATGAAACCGGGATAAGCACCGCCCAAATGAGCCTTCTGGATTAAGACAGACTTTAGACATATATATCGACAGGCGATCGACTTTCGTCAAATCGGACCGGAGAAACGATGTTTCCATTGGTCTTTCCAACGTGAAATAAACTGTCTTGTCTAATGACATAATGCCTCGCCAGGTCCGGGAATCGAACTCACATTCTCACAATTGTGAATCCAATTCTCTAACCACTTAGAAGAAAAAAAAAAAAAACTTTTGATTATACATGCTCTGTTTATTTCCTAAATGCATCATTAACTTTCGTTTTGCATGAGATAAACATTGAGCAATCACCTCTACCTGACTCTACTCTCTTTTGAAATTTGATTGTATACTTCCACTTCTGATATATATATATATATATTTATATATATACAATATATTAACAAATGGAAACTATATTTATAAAACCATATTTATTTTATTATACATATTTCAAGGGCCACCAAGGCAAATTATGGTGCGCTTTCATCAGATAAAATACAATACAGATTAGTTTTATAAATAAATATTGACATACCCTGAAAAAAGACAACCTTAACGGTTGGAGCTTCCTGGATAGTAATTTATAATAAAATAAATATGGTTTTATAAATATAGTTTCCATTTGTTAATATATTATATATTTACTCTACTAACTTATTGAGTGCTTTATATCAGTTATAAAAAACTTTTAAGCTTGTTGAATGCCAACAAATTAAATATAACCTCTGCATATATATATATATATATATATATATATATATATATATATATATATATATACTTTTGCTATACACAAACGTAATAAAGACATAACAAATCGTCCTTTATATATATATATAACATAAGGATCGATTGACTTTCGTCAAGATTGTGAATCCAATTCTCTAACCACTCAGCCACTCACCTTCATATATATATATATATATACGTTTATTGTGTATATCAGAAGTATATACATATATATATATGTAGAAGTTATATTTAATTTGTTGGGATACAACAAGCAAATATTTTTATAACCAATTTTTTCCCTATTCCAACGGCTTAATTTAAATGTATGGGATTTAAACCTCTCCGACACTAATTTGCATAATAGACCAATAATAAAATTAGTAACCCCACTATCCGGGAGCTTCCAACAGACATGGTCGCATTCTTTTAAGGGTATGTCAATATTTGTTTATAAAACTGATCTATATTATATTTTATCTGATGAAAGCGCACCAAAATTTGCTTTGGTGTCCTTGAAATATGTATAATGAAATAAATATGGTTTTATAAATATAGTTTCCATTTGTTAATATATCGCGGTGCCCTGGGACACCTGCCGGGCCAGACCCTTTCACATGATGCTGATCCAGAGCCCTTATTGCCATTTACTTCAATTGTGTTAGGTACCTTCATTCCAATGTAGTTTGCCTTTTTAGGCTACGGCCAGCCAGAGTTCCACATCAAGATGACAAGTGTAGAGAGATCTCCAGATATAAAGCAATGCCTGTGCCGTGAAGCTTTTATAGTAAGCAAAGGCACTGCACAAAGCCAGTCCGACTCTCTTAACCAAGATGATATTTACCAAAAAGCAAGATAGACCTGGGCAGAGGTTGTGTGAGCGGACCTCAAATCTCTAAGACTGGCAGAGGAGATGACAAAGGAACGCGACAAATGGAGAGATGCTGTGCTGACAAGGACCAGTCCTACCCATGCAAGCAAGGAAAAGCGGATGTAAAAACGATGATGATGATGACATATATATACACAGTTCTATATGTGCAAGACATGGACACTCAGCCCAACTTGCCTCAAGTGGGACAAACCACATACATACCCATATATATATATATAGATCGTGTAGGTGTCACGACAAAAAAAACACACAGTCCACGCTGTAAATGTGGCCGTGTAGGCAACACGGTAAAAACCTCCCAGCCCCACACTGTAAATGTGGTTGGTGTTAGGAAGGGCATCCAGCTGTAGAAAACCCGCCAGACAGTCCACGCTGTAATGTGGCCGTGTAGGCAACACGGTAAAAACCTCCCAGCCCCACACTGTAAATGTGGTTGGTGTTAGGAAGGGCATCCAACTGTAGAAAACCCGCCAGACAGTCCTATGCGAGCAAGACAACCACTCTTGCCTCAAGTGGGAAAACCCCCGTCCAAACCCATGCAAGCGTGGAACACGGACGCTAAACCTGATGATGATGATGATGATGATATATATATATATATATATACACACACACACACATATATAAATATATATATATATATATATATATATGTATACACACACAGACATACCCATATGTATTAGATATATTTTATTATTTATATATTTTTCTTGCCTTTGTTTAGTGTCTTTGTCGTATCTTTTATATTTCTGCCCTGATAAATCCCCATGGTAGTTGAACTACCACCACCATCACCATATCACCACTACCACCACCACCATACCCCTCTCCACCCTGCACCAATCTACTACACCACACCACTCCTCACTTCACCCCTATCCTACACCAGGCCACTACCCTACCACACCCTTACCCTGCTCCCCCCCTCCACACCACACCCTTACCCTGCTCCCCCCCCCCCCCCCTCCACACCACACCACCACCTTACTCCACACTTCACCAAGGTTTGTTATTGCCACACACCAGCAATTAATTATACAATAGTCACTATGTATTATGTATTTCAATAACAAAGCTTCTTTCTCACACACACAATCTATCTATCCATCCTTCTATCTATCTATCTATCTATCTATCTATCTATCTATCTATCCTTCTATCTATCTATCTATCTATCTATCTATCTATCAGTCTTCATTCTGCATAGTGTCTTTGTTTAATATATTTGTTTAAATATATTTGTGTGTATGTGTGTGTATCGCTTTATACATATAGATACACGCACACACACATATATATAAGTATATATATATATATATAAGTATATATATATATATATATATATATATATATAAGTATTTTTATGTGTGTGTATATATATATATATATATGTGCTTGGGTGTGTGCGTATGCAAGTGTGTGTGTGTGTCTCTCTCTCTATATATAGATATATACTTATATATAGATGTGGTGTGTTTGTGTGTGGGTGTATCTCTCTCTCTATATAGATATATACTAATGTGTGTGTGTGTGAGTGTGTGTGCATGTGTGTGTACCCTCTTAAGTACCAATACAATACAGGTATACATTATATATAAATACAGATAAAGTGGTATATCTGTACATATTTAAATCCTGTCATGACAGTATGGCCATTCACTTCAGCAGCTTGGGATAAAGATTGACAATACCCTTCTCATCCCACCATCATAATTTATCAAGATACACTGAACTTTTGATCCTCTGACATTCCAATTCCCTGACTTTTTTTTGATACTTTGACATTTTGATCCCCTTCTATCACTGCTACCAACATTTTGATCCACTGAACTCCACCGCCGCCAATACTTTGATCCCCTTCTATCATTGCCACTAACAGTTTGATCCATTGAACTCCACCATCGCCGCCAACATTTTGATCCACTGACCCCCTGCCCCTTTACCAAGATGTTGAGCACTGACAAAAAAAGACTTATTATTTAGTGGGCAACTAAACTTCTACAGCAGAACATGTTTTTAGTTTTGTGGTCCCAGACAACAATACCAGGTTGGTTGAGTTTTATGTTGGTTGTTGTTTCTTTTTTTGTTTGTTTGTTCTTAGGTTCTTAGGTTTCACAAATTTTATTTTGATCCATCATTCTCAATATACACACAAGGCATTTTGACCCCTTCTTCACTGTATTTCCAAAGAAATTCACCATCATCACCATCATCATCATCATCACTATCATCATCATCATCAATATGATTGTTTAACATACACTTTCCTTGCTATTAAGGATTGGACAGGTTGTTAGTAGATCAGGTTGATACACAAAGCAGAAGTACTGACCGACTCCCATGGAAAGAACTGGGAACCTGCATCTTACATATGTTCCTGCACCACCCCACCAAATGCTCAGACGGGCCAGCAGATTGTCATTCACTTAACTAGAGATGTCATGTTTTTGACATAGCTGAAGAGTCCTCCTGATCCTTTGTTTGGCAATTTTCAGTGGCGGGATGCCCTTCCTAGTGGAGGCACGTGGCCTAGTGGTAAGGATATTGGATTTACGATCATAATGGCATGGGTTCGTTTCTTGGGCTGGGTTGCATGTTATGTTCTTGAGCAAAACACTTCATTTCATGTTGCTCCAGTATACTCAGCTGAAAATGAGTACCAGCACTAAATGGAGGTTTAACCCTGCAATGGACTCCATCCTGTCCAGGGTGGGTGTCTTATACTCTCAGTTGCTTCACACCATGAAACTGGGATAAGCACTGGCCTAACGAGCCTTCTGGCTTAAGACAGACTTTAGGGATGCCCTACCAATCATCAACCATTTTACAGAGTGTACTGGGTAGATCTATCGTGTAGATATAACACTAGGGAAGTTAACTGATAAGTTCTCCCAACTCAATTTCAATTAATTATTGAGATAATAGTAACTTAACATGCAGTTCTTATATAAAATTATGTTAGAAGATTCTAGTTTAAAAATCATTAAAATGGATGGTTTTGTTTCATTGAACCAGATCCATGGTTGGTATTAAAAGGACTAAGGTAATTTTTCCCTGATAAAGCAGGGGTTAGCCTTGTATGACCCATGGCAGGTCTCATACACATCATATGGTCCTCTTTGAGGCAATCTTTTACAGCTGTATGCCCTTCCTGACACCAATCCTTTGGTTGTCTCATATGACATGCAAGCTCCATCTTATTTATTCTAAACCAGATGCACACAGGGATATCATATAACTGTCCTAAACTTCATATGCACAGGGATACAGGGTATTTATTTTAAGCCAAATAGACACAGGTCTATAGTGTACCTATAGTAAACTAGATATATTCAAGGTTTACATTCAAGATACAGTGTAACTATTCTAAACTAGATACAGTGATACAGTGTAGCTCTGCAGAAGCAACGGAGAAGAATTCCAGCTAGATCCTGCCAACAAAATCTCCATACAGTTTAAAAACACAGCAAGTCTCCAATATTTGAATGGCTAAATGTCAGCAGAAGTGCACCCAGGAGTCATGACCTGGGTGTGACCCAGCCCCCTTAGAGGGTAAAAAGTTAAAGGCTGAAAACATTCACTTGAGGGGCTTTTCTTCTCTGAAGACCTTCTGTTGTCCAGATCTCCTGAGAGTTACTTACCATTAGAAGATATACTCTCACAGTTAGTAGTGTTGTGGTTGATATCTTAGTACAGGCTATCATCATATCACATGGGACAATAGTATCTGGAAGACAGTCAGCAGACAATAGTATCTCTCACAGTCAGCAAAGATAAGGCCTTGATCTCATCAGGGAAGTGACCTTGCTCAATATGTAGACAAGAAGTAGGTATAAACTTTATATTATGTACACCAGAGGTCCCCAATCACCAGGCCACAAACTGGTAGTGATCTGTGGATCATTTGCTATCGGGTTACAAAGAAATAATTAACTTGTTTAAAATTATATAATAGATAAATTGAACATTGGACTTTAATTTAAAAAGACTTGTTTAAATATTCAATATTCATCTTCTTGATACTATCTATCATAACAGTAAGTAAATTTTATGATTAATGTATATTTTAAATAACACATATGTGCAACTTCCAGACTACAGAAAGATTGTCCGGCAATGAGCTGGTCCGTGGTATAAAAAAGGTTGGAGACCTCTGCTGTACACAATGAAAGGTATGGGTTCACAAGAGGTGTAGTAGGAAAGCAGCAGGGAAACAAAAAAAGGTAGACTTTGTATGTGGCAGATAAACATGGATGGTTGGTAGTAAAAGCAGTATTTAACCCTCTAGCATTTTCATTACTCTATATTTACTATTATATTTTTGTGGTGAAGGCTTTACCCCACATAATTATTTCACATAATATCAAACCTACGAGATTTTGATATTTATTTTGAGAACAATACCTTAACATCAGTATGAGTGGTCGGTGATGGCCAGTTTGAACAGAAAGAGGTAAGAGAATTCTGGCCAGATATGGCTGGTTTAAATGTTAAAAGGTTAAATAAATGTTTCCCAACCCCAGAAATAGTCGACAGTTTCCATTACCTAATTAGCGGAGGAGAACGTTGTCCTGAGAACATAATAGCTAGAATAGGATGGACAAAGCTCAGGAAGTTTTTGTGTAAGAAATCTGCTGTACTCAGGCCTGGAGAGGGGTGGGCTCTACCAGGCTTAAAAGCCCCAAGAAATACTGTATGGTGTCCCTATGACTCTATCAGGAGTTGTAGGACCATACATACATATAACTGTATGCATATGCACACACACACACTCACACACATATACACATGTTGAAAAAAATTGTAGTAACTTAAATGTTGTATATATATATATGTGTGTATGTATATACTTATATACATATATATATAATAGGCGGTGAATTGGCAGAGTTGTTAAGACGTCAGATAGAATGCTTTACAGTATTTGTCCCACCTCTTTGCGTGTTGAGTTCAGATCTCACCATGGTCAACTTTGCCTTACGTATGTAAGTTTTGTTTATAGTTTTTTTTCATCTTAATACTCAAAGGCCAGTGTTTAACTATTTTGTCAGACATTGTGACTCCAGATGGACTAGCAGTACCAGTAGGATAGGGGTTGAAACTATGTACATCCATTTCAAAAGCCAATGACCATTGAGTTTTATTAATATTTTTTTTCAATTTTATTGCCAATGGATATATGCATACACACACCAACTGTGATACTTTACACAATACACCTTAAAAAAACACACAGACATTCAAACATACACCACTAATACACACTCTCTTTGCATTCCAAAATTGTTACCAAGACTACCTACGAGTTTGTTTTGTTTACACTCTTTATTTTCGTTTTTTTTTTTTTTTACTTTACTTTGACTACCTTTTATTTTCTGTATCTATCCTTTGTCATCCTGTCTCTATTTTTGTATCCCAGAAGGACTAAAGCCCAACAAGTCAAACTTTCTTTCCTCTTTTCCAGCATGAAACTAATAAGATATTTTGTACCTCTATTTGTTGTCTCCTTAAACTACACACACATATATATATATATATATTACCATTTTACGTCCGCTTTTCCCTGCTTGCAAGGGTGGGACAGGAACTGATTCTGGCTTGATTTCTACAGCTGGATGCCCTTCCTAACACCAACCTCATTTACAGCGAGTGTTGGGTGTTTTTTTGCCGTGGCACCTACACAACCACTTTGCAGTGGAATGATAGGGATCCCAGTCCCTATCATCTCATTTCTACAGCTGAGTAAACTGGAGCAATGTGAAATAAAGTGTCTTGCTCAAGGAAACAACATCACCTGGTCTGTGTATATATATATATATATATATAGAAAGGAAAGATCCCATAACTCCTTGTGGAGACATACGGCATGCCTAGGGCACTTTTAAATCTCGCGGAACCCAACCCTCTCCAGGTCTGAACACAGCCAATTTTTTCTGTAGAGGAAGAATCAACCCCAGTACTGGACTGGTACTTTTTTTTATCGACCTCGAAAGGATGAAAAGCAAAGTTGCCCATGGTGAGATCTGAACTCAACACGCAAAGAGGTGGGACGAATACTGTAAAGCATTCTATCTGACGTCTTAACAACTCTGCCAATTCACCACCTATTATATATATGTATATAAGTATATACATACACAAACACACACATATATATATATATATATATATATATATATATATTGCCCATTCCCTCTCTTATGTACACAAAGTGAAATGAAACAAATATGCAGGGATACATACTAGCCTGCAGCAATCAACCCCCCCCCCCCCCCACACACACACCTTAATATCCTGTTCACACCTAAATATCCTAACCACCTATCCAATGTCTAACTCACTTACATGTCCCCCCTTCCCCCACCCTTGATACACCTCACCTGCCAAGCCTATGAAAGCTAGACATGCTTGACATTTAACCTCCTACAATACCATGTCATGGCATAAAGCATACTGTGCACCCTGTATGCTGATCTGGCACCACAACAACAAAAGCATACAGACCGTCCTGTAAGTTGATCGTGATGATGACATGACAAAAAGCACCTAGTTCATATTGTAAAGTGATTGTTTTGGTGCCACGATAAAAAGCATCCAGTCCACACTGTAACATGCTTTGTGTTAGGAAGGGCATCCAGCTGTAGAAACCAAGCTAAAATACTGGTCCACATGAGCAGTATGTGATCTCTGGACCTGACTAGTCTCACAATAGGACAACTCTAATAACACATGTTAGTGTGGAAAATGGATGTTATACGATGATGATGATGATATATATTGTCCCCATTTAACGTCCATTTTCCACTCTAGCATTGGTTAGACAAGTAGTTCCGTTGTGAGACAAGCTAGGTCAGATGACCATGTCTTGCTCACACAGAACTGATTTTTGCTTGGTTTCTACGGCTGGATGCCTTTCCTAATGCCAACCACATTTACAGTGTGTGCTGGGTGTCTTTTTGTCGTGTCACCTACACGACAACTTTACAGTGTGGGCTGGACACGTTTTGTCATGACACTTACAGGACCACTTTACAGTGTGGGCCGGGCACTTTCTGTCTTGACACTTACAGGACCACTTTACAGTGTGGACTGGGCACTTTTTGTCATGGCATCTACTCGACCACTTTACTGTGTGGACTGGGCCCTTTTTGTTATGACACCTACTCAACAACTTATATATACACCATGTTGGCTCTGTCTCATTCTGGTGTAGAGAAACAAGAAGTGACCCCAGTAACAGATCCCTATGCCATTCTATCTCTGGCAGTTTCACATACTTCATTCCCTTTGAGTTAGACATCATGACTGAGGTAAACAGCAATATACTCTCAGGTTTTGAAAAATCGCTCCCTGCTCCCACACACTTATTAATTTTTCAGATTTTTTCCACCTGCTGTTATTTGACCCACCCCACTCCCATTAAATTTTCCTAATCTATCTCCGGCGAAATATAATTTTAAGTGGTAGCATTCCTGCGATAATTAATTTTTTTTATACATGACAACAAAAAATATATTACTAGAAATCCTATACATTATAAAATAAATACGATGGGTTGGGAGTCTCAATATGTAAACTATATGGCTAATTCTGGTTTTTAAAAAAAAGTTAATGAAGACGACCTAGAAAAATTACCGATTGCCCCCTCCCTGCTTATTCCAGCCCCTACCCCATTATTTGGGACCCAAGAGTACTTCATCGAGCTCAGTTTCTGTCTGCCTCAGTTTCTTTGTCCATGTCGTGGGACATATAGATTTGATTCTTCCAATAGAATGTCCAATGAAGAATAAATACAAATAAACCACTGTTAACTAGTGGTTCGGTACTTGTTTGTTTGTATATATAACGGTAAAATTGATGTAAAAACAATGAAGACGATGATATGTATGTGTATATATACATATATATTTATGTATATACATAAACACACCTATGTATGTATGTATATATCAGATAGGGTGTGGTAAAAAATCAGGTGGACTATAACCCACCAGAGTACTCAATACTTGGGGTAGTAGAATGGATATGAAAAAATTCAGGACCCCGATGGCTTTTCCTAAACATCCTTAGGTAGAAATAGAATATTTTTGCTTTTGCTAAATTATACATATTGCACTCTAGAACCAGCCGAACAGATAGCTATGACCTATTACTAGACCCATTACTCATAGTTTAAGCACGATGCACAATCTTCCTTGTAGCCATTACTGGACTGCCACAATGGCAGGCCTGGCATACACAGTAAATGTGTACTAGCTTATAAACCTATATTAGACCAGTGTGTAAGCACCATCAAAAACTATAGCATTAGAATTGTTAAAGAAAACTATCAGCTAACCTTTAATTCTATTATTTCCTTTTGCTAATGTTTTGCAAGGGCTTTGATATACATGCTAATTTTACATTTTGAGGCATTTCTTATATAACAAGAATTTACCTTACTATAGAACCTTAGCTAACTTAGAACAGTATGAGAACTGAAATAATTGATACTGTCTTTAAGATTAAGGGTAGATTTATTGGTGTCTGAAAATTAGTAAAATAGTGAATGAGGTGCTCTTCCCAGGCCATAGAGTAACTAATAACCGGATTTCTCTACGAGTAGGAGACATTGTAATAAATTATAAATCCTTAGCTTTGTAGCAAACTGTTAAGCAAATTAACAACCACATAAATATCATTATTCTCTTTGACTTAAATACATCAAAATTAGATTTTCTGTCATTGGTTTTTTCCTCTTCAATTGAGGTTAAGCACAAACACATTTCTACAGATAAGAAATAGTTGATAAGCATAAATTCTCTTTTAGCATGGTGTTACACCACTGACTGGGTTAGTTAGCACTTTCAGGTCAGTAAGTTCATCTATTCCTCTTGCTTCTTGGCCTGTCTAGCCCCTCACAGCCAAGAGTGTAATAAATAAAATACACAACATTTAGCAGGACTAAACCAGCCATTTACGGTAACACCCCGACCCCTACCGATCACTGACTACAAAAACAAGTAAAACAAAAACAAACAACTTTTATGATCTTTTGCTTTCATTGGACTGTACCTCTTGATAAGTTCAGCTAGATTCCCACCACCGTTTGAATACTGGCACTTTAGTTCTGATCTAACTGTCAAAATGGCTGGAGCTCAGCCGTCGGGGTCCTGAATCTTTTCATGTATATACATATATATATACACACTCAGACACGCATATATATAACTATATCTATCTTTCTTTCTATCTATCTAACCACCACCACCATCATCATCATCATCATCATCATTTAGCATCCAACTTCCATGCTAGCAATAGGTTGGATATATATATATATATATCTATATATATATATATATATATATATATATACATATATATCTATCTATCTATATATATACATATATATCTATCTATATATAGATAAATATATATACATATATATATGTATCTATCTATATACATATATATATATATATATATCTATCTATATACAGATATATATATATATGTATCTATCTATATACAGATAAATATATATACATATATATATGTATCTATCTATATACATATATATATATATACATATATATATGTATCTATCTATATACATATATATATATATATATATATATATATATATATATACTCATCATCATCATCAGCGTTTAACATCCATCTTCCACGCTAGTATGGGTTAGACGGTTTTGTTCCATTTGATGCGGGAATGGTCGGGAGACCATGTCTCGCTCGTACGGAAGCGTCTCTGGCAGGTTTTTTTTACAGCTGGATGCCCTTCCTAACACCAACCACATTTACAGTGTGGACTGGGAGCCTTTTCACCGTGTCTCCTACACATTCACCTTACAGTCTGGACTGGTGTGTCATCAACTCAGTGGATGGCAGTCGGGTCTTCTGTACAACTGCATGGCACCAAAGGGCTCGATCCAATGTCATTGTCTTAGAGAGGTGTAGGTGGGTAAGGTCAGTTTTTATCACCTTGTCCCAGATTTTTCTTGGTCTACTCACTCCGCAGCTTCCATCACTTTTCATTGCCCTACACCTTTTAAACAGCTCTCGTCTTTCATATGCATCACATGTTCATACCAACGCAATCTCCTCTCCAGAACACATTTGATACCTCTTATGCTTAGTCTTCCTCTTCATTCATCTATGCTTCACCTTTCGTGCACGTTACTATTACACATTCATTGGAGCATGCAAGCTTCATTTCTTTATAATCTACGCAGGTCTTCAGCACACAATGCCCAAGTCTCACTACCATGTAATATCGCCGTTCGTATACATGCATCATATAATTTGCCTTTCATTTTTAGGGAAAAACCCCTTGTGGCCAACAGCGGTATTAGCTCTCTGAACTTTTTCCATCCCATTCTAACTCTGGCTACTACACTTTCAGAGCACCCTCCTCCACTGCTGATTTTGTCACCCAGGTAACGGAAGGTGTCTACTATTTCTATAGAACCATCTGGGCAGTTGAAGGAGATGATATCCAGTGGGTCCTTGTTACTTACTGCACCTGAGCATCGGCCACATATAAAATCTACATTCTTAGATAGCTTACCTCTGATCCCACTACATCTATATATATATATATATATATATATATATATATATATATATATATATATATAATGGGCAGCAACTGAAGAGGATATGCAATGGCTGGAGAGAAATGAAGCCGGTATGCTCCGTTGGATGTGCACTGTCAATGTGCGTGAACGACCAAGCATAGACGAGTTGAGAAAGAAACTGGGTATAAGAGGGATAAGTTGTGGTGTGCAGGAGAGAAGGCTGAGATGAAATTGACATGTGATGCGCATGGAGGATGACCGCTGGGTAAAGAAGTGCCAAGAAATCCCAGTAGAAGGGAGACGCAGTAGAGGTAGACCACGAAAAACATGGGCGGAGGTGGTGAGAGCAGACCTCAGATTGCTGAAACTCACTGAGGAGATGACAAAGGACCGTGACAAGTGGAGAGATGCTGTGTTGAATAGGACCCTTGCAAGCAGGGAAAAGCAGATGTAAAATGATGATGATGATGATATATATATACAATATGTTGAAAAGGTAACACACTAGAGAGAGATACAGTGCGCTATCAATAAAACAGGGAAAAACCACCAGTGTATGGAATCTATAACCTATGAAAAGCAGACTATAGACACGATAATTAAAAATATAAATTAAAGCGTAAATCAATACCTATATAACTATATAACACACGTACAAATCCAAAGAGATCTGTTTCGCCAGTAAGTTGTTGATAGAAATGGAATAACCCCGGTTCTTCAGCGTGTGTAAGACTATACATTTCAGACAACACTAAGAGAATTTTAAAGTGACTGTCCAGCTACACGTGGGAGAGAGAAGTCACAGCGTGTTTAAGGGCAGTGAACCAGTGGCCTCTGAGAGACGAGCTGCTAGAAAGCGCACTGTATCTCTCTCTAGTGTGTTACCTTTTCAACATATTGTATTTTAAAGAGCTCTCTTTTGAGCACATTATTTACAGGGAATGGTGTGGATTGGCAGTATCGGTAGAGGGTCGGACGCCATGCTTTCCAGCATAGTTACGTCCCTTTACGATCTGAGTTCAAATCCCGCCGAGGTTGACTTTGCCTTTCATCCTTACGGGGTCGATAAAATAAAGTACCAGTAATGCACTGGGTAATTGCTGGCCTTGTGCCTAAAGTAGAAACAATTATTTACAGGGAATGGCGAGAGTCTATGGCTCCGTTAATTTAATTTATCGTGATACATATATACATCATCATCATCATTTAACGTCCATCTTCCACGCTTGCATGGGTTTGGACGGGAATTTTCCCACTTGAGGCAAGATTGGTTGACTTGCTCGTATAGGACTGTCTGGCGGGTTTTCTACGGCTGGATGTCCTTCCTAACACCAACCACGTTTACAGTGTGGACTGGGAGGTTTTTACCGTGTTACCTACACGGCCATATTACAGCGTGGACTGTGTTTTTTTTGTTGCGACACCTACATGACCTCATTTGTTTCGGCCTGGATGTTGTGGTACCAACATAACTTTACATTGAAAGGGGTGGTGTGGATGGAGTGGGGGGTAGTGAGACGAGGGGGGGGGGGGGTATTTTTGTTAGAGGTGCCTACTGACTGTAGGTTTTGCTTTGTACTTAGGCAAGGCGGGTCTTATATATATACATATATATATATATAAATATACACACACACATATATATATATATATATATATATATATGTGTATATACATATACACATATATATATATATATATATATATATATATATATATATATATATATACATATATATATATATATATATACATATATATATATATATATATACATATATATATATATATATATATAAATATACACACACACACACATATATATATATATATATGTGTATATACATATACACATATATATATATATATATATATATATATATATATATATATATATATATATATATATATATACATATATATATATATATATATACATATATATATATATAAATATACACACACACACACACACATATATATATATATATATATATGTGTGTGCATTAGAGTACAAAAGAGAGATTATATTCGCAATGATTCCCTTTTGTAAAGGTAAGGTTAATGAACTTATAATGGCATCTTTTCACTTCACCCAGTGCTGATGGTACTGTTATTGTTGGTGGTGTCTGGTTGTACTAGTAGTAGTGGTGACAGCGGTAGTGGTAGTGGTAGTGGTAGTAGTAATAGTGAAGATGGTGGCCATAGTAGTAGTGGTGGTGGTAGTTTGGTGGTGATGCAGGTGGTAGTAGTAGTAGTGGTAATAGTGGTGGTGGTAGTAGTAGTATTGGTGATGGTGGTGGTGCAGGTAGTAGTAGTAATTGTAGTGGTAATAGTGGTGGTAGTAGTAGTAGTAGATACGGTGGTGGTAGTAGTGGACTATGGGTTGTGAGTTGTATAGAGAGGAAGAAGGTAAGAGAGAGGTGCATTAGAGAGGGAGGGTGATAAAAAAGTATTGTTTGACCACTGTCTGTGGTTTTATGCATTTGTATTGTGTAAACGATTATGGGCCATCCTATACACTCACAAACACACACACACGTATATATATATACAGACATATATATATATATATATATATTTACATACATATATATATACACACACACATATGTATATATATGTATATCATCATTATCGTTTAACGTCCTCCTTCCATGCTATATATATATATATATGTGCGTGAACGACCCAGCACAAATGTGTTGAGAGAGAAACTGTGTCTGAGAGGGATAGAATGTAGTGTACGGGAGAGGAGACTGAAGTGGTATGGACATGTGATGCGCATGGAGGATAACCGATGGGTGAAGAAGTGCCAGGAAATGCCAGTTGAAGGAAGACGTGGTAGAGGAAGACCACGAAAATATGGGCGGAGGTGGTGAGAACAGACCTCAGATCATTGAAGCTCACGGTGGAGATGACGAGGGACCGTGACGAGTGGAGAGATGCTGTGCTGAATAAGACCCGTCCCACCCTTGCAAGCAGGGAAAAGCGGACGTAAAATGATGATGATGATGATGATGATGATGTGTGTGTGTGTATATAGATATGTACATTCATGTTATGGCTGGTTGGAAGAGATAGAGATGAGAGAATTGTGGCTGGATGTGGCCAGTTTAAATGCGAAAGGGTTAAGGTCAATTAGGCTAACACCTTTGGCATAGACCTCAGAGAGATGCATTGCTGAACCTTACAGGATCAGAGTTTCATACAGGGCTGATCCTACCATTAAGGCAGCCACCTAGGACAGAGACTGCAGAGAGATGCAAAACTGAAGCTTAAAGGACACAGTTTTAGAAATGGTCAGTGTTTCCATTAAAACCAACTAGGCAGCCAGCTAGGGCACAAACTTCAGAGAGGTGCCATACTGAACCTTAAATGACAGTTTTAGAAAGGGTTGGCATTTCTATTAAGACCAATTATGTAGCTACCTAGGGCATAGACCTCAGAGAGGTGGGGCATCACTGAACCTTAAAGAAGCACAGTTTTATACAGGGCTAACACTACCATTAAGGCCAAAAGGCAACTTCCTAGGGCACAGACTTCAGAGACGTGCATTACTGAACCTTAAAGGGTCACAGTTTTATACAGGGCTTGTGCTGCCATTAAGGTCAATTTGGGCACAATCCTCAGACAGGTATATTACAGAACCTTTAAGGATCATATTTTTATACAGGGCTGACACGACCATTAAAGTCAACTAGGCAGCCACTTAGGGCACAGACTTCAGAGAAGTACATTACTGAACCTTAAAGGATCACAGTTTTATACAGGGCTGAAATTACCATTAAAGTCAACTTGGACACAGACCACAGTTTTATACAAATTTGTATAATTAAATTCTATGTATAATAAAATTCTGCAATCAATAAATATATTTCTAAACATTTTTGTTGCATAGCAGCACTGTAGAAATATTGAGAGCAGTACAGGAGGTTGTATGGTGTTATGACCTGTCACATGATGTGGTGTGGGTGGATTGGGATGGTTTAGTGGAAAATGTAGGCTTAATGATTTTCTTGGAGAGGTCAGATCAAGAAGTGTCAAAATTTAGGTTTGTCAGTCTGCAAAACTAAGTTGAAATTATTTTAGTTGAGATAACAGGGTGCATACTTGAGCGAAGGGGGCACACATTGTAGAGATAGCCTAGGGTGCTAAATACCCTGTGACACATTGTAGAGATAGCCTAGGGTGCTAAATACCCTGTGACACATTGTAGAGACAATCTAGGGCACTAAATACCCTGTCTCACATTGTAGAGACAGTCTAGGGCACTAAATACCCTGTCTCACATTGTAGAGACAGTCTAGGGTGCTAAATACCCTGTCACACATTGTAGAGACAGTCTAGGGTGCTAAATACCCTGTCACACATTGTAGAGACAGTCTAGGGTGCTAAATACCCTGTCACACATTGTAGAAACAGTCTAGGGCGCTAAATACCCTGTCTCACATTGTAGAGATGACCTAGGGTGCTAAATACCCTGTCACACATTGTAGAGACAGTCTAAGGCGCTAAATACCCTGTCTCACATTGTAGAGACAGTCTAGGGTGCTAAATACCCTGTCACACATTGTAGAGACAGTCTAGGGTGCTAAATACCCTGCCACACATTGTAGAGATGACCTAGGGTGCTAAATAGCTAGGAATATTGTAGAGACAATCTAGGCTGCTAAATAGCTTGGAAGACATTGTAGAGTTAGCCTTGGGTGCTAAATATCTAGACACATATTACAGAGTTTTTCTAGGGTGCTAAATACCCAGATATACATTATAGAGCTAGCCTGGGACATTAGATACACAAATACATTCTAAAGCTACCCTTGGGTGCTGAATATCAAGGTACACATTGCAGAGCTAGCCTAGGGTGCTAAATCCTCAGACACACATTGTAGGGATAGCTTATGGTGCTAAATGCCCAGACAGACATTGTAGAGTTTGTCTAGGGTGCTAAATACCCAGACAAACATTGTAGAGTTTGTCTAGAGAGCTAAATACCCAGGCATACATTGTAGAGACAGTCTAGGGTGCTAAATACCCTGTCACACATTGTAGAGATGACCTAGGGTGCTAAATAGCCAGGAATATCGTAGAGACACCATAGGATGCTAAATACCAAGGCACACATTGTAGAGCTAGCCTCCACCACCAACACCAATATCACCAGCACTACCACTATCACCACCACCACCACCACCATCAATATCACTACCACTGCTACCAATATCACCACCACCATCACAACCAGCAGCAGCACCACCATCACAACCAGCAGCAGCACCACCACCAATACCACCACCTCTATCACAACTAGCACCACCACCAGCACCAATACCACCACCACCACCACCATCAGCTTTTATATATTTGGCTGCTATTACATAAGACACACCACAGTCCTGGCTTTATTTCAAATCTCCATCTTGCCAAAGATGCATTTAGCTCAAAGACTTCCAAACTATTCACCTGTTGCAGCTATTTGTGCAGTTGTTGCTGTTGCAGCTGTTTATGCAGTTATTGCAGCTATTGTTGTTGCTGTTGCAGCTATTATTGTTGTTGTTATTATTGCAGCTATTTATGCAGTTGTTGTCATTGCTGTTGCAGCTGTTTGTGCAGTTGTTATTATTGCAGCTAGTTATGCAGTTGTTATTACTGTTTTTGTTACTGTTGTTGTTGTTACCGTTGGTGATGTTGTTGTTACTGTTGCTGATATTGTTGTAATATGGCTGTTGTTGCAGTTGTTGTAATATGATATGAGTGTTGTTGCTGTTATTGTTACTGTAGTTGATGTTGTAGCTGTTGTTGTTGTTGTTGTGTTTCAGTTTCGATTTTACATCTAGAAATGTGAGTTTCCCGTTAATAGAACCCTAAAATAGGATTTACTCAGTTACCTTATTGAAGTTTTAAGTTTCGAAGTTTATTGCTAACGGTTTGTATGAGCGTGTGTGTGAACGCGTTTGTGAGTGAGTGTGTGTGTGTATGTTGGTGTGTTTGCGTGTATGCCTGCGCATGTGTGGGTGTGTGTATATGCGTGCTGGTGTATGTACGTATGTATGTATGTATGTGTGTGTGTATGTAGATGTGTGTGTATGTATGTAGATGTGTGTGTATGTATGTATGTACGTATGTGTGTGTGTGTGTGTGTGTATGTATGTGACTGTGCGTATGTCTAGAGATATGTGTGTCTAGAGATATATGTGTATGTATGTACGTATGTGTCTGTACGTATGGATGTGTGTGTATATGTATGTGTATATGTATGTATGTGTGTGTATGTATGTATGTGTGTATATGTGTGTGCGGTAACCAATACTGCGTCGCTATTTTTCTTTCTCTTCTATACGGTTTTTTAGGGGGGAGGGGGTCACACAAAAAAAGAAAACAAAATAAAATTAAAATAAACCAAAACACCAAAAGACAAACAAAACAAAACAAAACAAAACAAAACAAAACAAAACAAAACAAAACAAAAAAATACAACAGATTTTTTTTCTCAGCCATTTTCATTTGTCTTTTTAAACGTCTTTGAAAATGCTACCGCTCTGTCGTTCTCACTCCCACCACCACCACCACCACCATCATCATCATCATCGTCGTCATCGCCACCTCTATTCCAATGACCCTTCTTCTCATCTCTCTTGTTATATAACCAGAAAGAGAGTCTACCCTTCTCAAAGACACCTTCCAATGATGATGTATGCATTTCACAATCATAAAGTTTGCTACTGCCTAGGGCTAAATTACTACTACTACTACTACTAGAATCAAAATCACCACTACCAAGAACAGCACCATCACCACCACCTCCACCACTACTACCACCACCTCCACCACCACAACCACCACCACCAACACTACACCACCACATCACCACTACCACCACCACCAACACTACACCAGCACCACAACTACCACCACCACCACCACTACCACCACAAATACAACCAAAAACACTACTGCCAAAACCACCACCAACACAATCATCTATACCACCACAACCACCAACACCACCATCATAACCACCATCATAACCACCACCATCATCATCATCATCACCATCTTTGTTGGAAAAGATCTGAGTTTTTAATTTCACAAATTCGTAGGTAAGCAACTTATATTTAAATTCCTGTTTTGGTGTTGAGGGTGTAAAGAATGGAAATGAGAATGGTCTGGTGCATGAATGAGGGAGATAAAGAATGGGTTGCAAAAGATAATGGCAATAGAGCCAGTGGTGTATGTTGTGAAAAGAGATGAAATGAGATGGTTGGGTCATGTGTTGAGGAAGGATGAAAGTGACAGGGTGAGAGGAATAGTTCCAGTGATGAATGTTGTGAAGAGAAATGGAATGTGCACAAATTGAAGCATACTTTTAGTATGCACCACTCTCCTCTACCTTCCCCATCTTCCTTACACCTCCCGTGTCCCTAGATCTACCTACCCCACTCTAGGCCACAGTAAAGTGGTTGTGTAGGTGCCACGACAGAAAGCGTCCAGCCCACACTTTAAATGGTTGTGTAGGTGCCACAACAAAAAGCACCCAGCCTACACTGTAGAGTGGTCGTGTTAATGACACGGCAAAAAACCCTCAGTCCACACATATAAATGGACAAACCCACACTGTAAAGTGCTTGTGTTGGTGACACAACAAAAAGCGCCTAGCTCACACTGTAAAGTGATTATATTGGTGACATGACAAAAAGTACCCAGTCCATACAGTAAAATGGTCGTCTTGGTGCCACAACAAAAAGCACCCAGCCCACACTGTAAAGTGGTCATGTAGGTGTCACCACAAAAAGCACCCAGTACTCACTGTAAATGGGGTTGGTGTTAGGAAGGGCATCCAGCTGTAGAAACCAAGCCTAAATCAGTTCTGTATGAGCAAAACATGGTCACCTGACCTAGAATTGCCCACAACAGGATAACTCATCTAACCCATGCTGTAAATGTGGTTGGCCTGATGAAGGGCATCTCTGGTGTTATGCAGCAATGGAGAAGACCCGCCTTCCCATGTGCACAGGCTGAAACATTAATCTAGTATGCACCACTTTCCCCTTCCCTTCCCCCTTTTCACAAACCTCCCAAGTTTGAACACCTCACCCTTCACCAGCTCTCACTTCAATCTCCACCCTCGATACACACACCTCCCAACCCCCGGTTCACACTGTATAGTTGTCATCTTGGTGCCACAATAAACAGTACCCAGTCCACTCTGTAAATGTGGTTGGCGTTAGGAATAGCATCCAGCTACAGAAACTAAGCCAGAAACAGTTCTGTATAAGCAAGACATGGTCACTTGATCT
>OZ024757.1:33705370-33715370 GCA_964016885.1 Eledone cirrhosa | reverse complement strand
CACAGACCTTAGAGAGACACAGACCTTAGAGAGACACAGACCTTAGAGAGACACAGACCTTAGAGAGACACAGACCTTAGAGAGACACAGACCTTAGAGGGAGACAGACCTTAGAGAGACACAGACCTTAGAGAGACACAGACCTTAGAGAGACACAGACCTTAGAGGGAGACACAGACCTTAGAGAGACACAGACCTTAGAGAGACACAGACCTTAGAGAGACACAGACCTTAGAGAGACACAGACCTTAGAGGGAGACACAGACCTTAGAGAGACACAGACTTTAGAGAGACACAGACCTTAGAGAGACACAGACCTTAGAGGGAGACAGACCTTAGAGGGAGACAGACCTTAGAGGGAGACACAGACCTTAGAGAGACACAGACCTTAGAGAGACACAGACCTTAGAGGGAGACAGACCTTAGAGAGACACAGACCTTAGAGAGACACAGACCTTAGAGAGACACAGACCTTAGAGAGACACAGACCTTAGAGAGAGACACAGCCCTTAGAGGGAGACAGACCTTAGAGAGACACAGACCTTAGAGAGACACAGACCTTAGAGAGACACAGACCTTAGAGGGAGACAGACCTTAGAGAGACACAGACTTTAGAGAGAGACACAGACTTTAGAGAGACACAGACCTTAGAGAGACACAGACCTTAGAGGGAGACAGACCTTAGAGAGACACAGACCTTAGAGAGACACAGACCTTAGAGGGAGACACAGACCTTAGAGAGACACAGACTTTAGAGAGACACAGACTTTAGAGAGACACAAACCTTAGAGAGACACAGCCCTTAGAGGGAGACACAGACCTTAGAGGGAGACACAGACCTTAGGAGGGTACACATTTCAGAGAAGCACATGCTTCAGAGAGGCACAGACTTTTGAGGTGCAGCATATAATAATAATTGTTTCTACTTTTGGCACAAGGCCAGCAAATTACCCAGTGTATTACTGGTACTTTATTTTATCGACCCCGTAAGGATGAAAGGCAAAGTTAACCTCGGCGGGATTTGAACTCAGAATGGCAAGGGCCGTAACTCTATGCGTCAAAGCATGCCGTCCGACCCTCTACCGATACTGCCAATCCACCGCAGCATATAATAATAATAATAATGAAATTATTATGTAAAGTGCTCAGGTGCACTACAACTCGTCAAAGGTGCATGTATAGTACATAGAATAATATACAAATGTCAGGGAAGTGAATAGTGTATGAGTCATGATATACATGTGTGTATGTGTAGGGAGCAACACCATTCTCGTTTTTTACTCCCTCCTGATCAAAGACATACTGAGCACCCTAGTTTTGTAATGAGGTAGTACTGGTGCTACAACAAAAAGTACCCAATCCACCATGTAAGGTGGTAGGGATGGTGCTATGACAAAAAGTACCCAGTCCACCCAGTGAGGTGGTAGTGCTGGTGTCATGTCAAAAAGTACCCAGTCCACCCAGTGAGGTGGTAGTGCTGGTGTCATGACAAAAAGTACCCAGTCCACCATTGTAAAGTGGTAGTGCTGGTGTCATGACAAAATGCACCTAGTCCACCATTGTAAAGTGGTAGTGCTGGTGTCATGACAAAATGCACCTAGTCCACCCAGTGAGGTGGTAGTGCTGGTGTCATGACAAAAAGTACCCAGTCCACCCAGTGAAGTGGTACTGCTGGTGTCATGACAAAATGCCCCTAGTCCACCCTGTAAGGTGGCAATGCTGGTGCCACAACAAAAAGTACCCATTCCACCCAGTAAGGAGGTAGTGTTGGGGACATAACAAAATGCTCCCAGTTCATGCTACAATGTGGTTGACATTAGGAAGGGCATCCAGCTGTAAGAACTGAGCCCAAAACAGCCTGCAGGCATGACAGTCTTCTGTCTAGTAGGGTCTTAGTACGTGACAGTCTGTCTAATGCATGCAAAGAAAGAAAATAGATGTTAAACGGTGATGGTGATGATATATATATACATACACATACATATATATATATGTGTATATATATATAGATAGATATACATACACACAGACACACACATACATATATGCTTATATATATATATAAATTTAATATATATATGTATATATATAAATATGTATATATGTATATATATATAGGTGTATATGCATATATATATATATATTTATATACATACATATATATACATCTATATACATACACACACACACATATATATATACGCATAAATATATATGTATAACTATTCAGTCAGTTTGGCAAACACACAAACACACACATACCTTCACACACACACACCTACCTTCACACACACACACATTTTTCTCCCTCTCATTTTCACACATTTCTCCCCCCCCCCCCCCCCGCTCTACCCCTCACTCAATCCTGCAAGTCACCACTAACATACTGACACAGTTCTTTCATGGGTGGCTGTGTGGTGGTGGGGTGGGTGATGTGTGATGGTGGGGTGGGTGATGTGTAGTGGGGAGGTGTGTAGCGGGAGTGTTGCGGTGATGCTGATGTGGTGTGTGTGTTGAGATGTGTAGTGCAGTATGGTAGCATATATAAATGGTGTATAAATGGTGTATATATATATATATATTAGAAAAAGGAAGTGAGGTTCTATACAAAACAGTGGATATAGAGAAAAGATAAAGTTGGAAATAGCACGGGAGATATATTTAAGGGTCTGTTTTTGTTTTTTGATTCGTCAAAGTTACATTTTTGAAAAGATAGTGTCATTAAAAAGATAATGTTATTAAAAAAAGAGAGGGACAATTCTTTTTTAAACATTTTTTTATGAAGTATATAAAGTATATGATAAAGTTACCGGTTTCGATGTATTAGGATCCATCTTGTCAAATTCAGTGAAAAAAGTTAATTAAAAAGAGTTGGTAGGAGTAAAGAAAGGTTTAAAATTAAAATCAAAATCAAATGTTTGAGTAAAATTTCTTCCATCATGCTTCCTGAAAAGTTGGCTGGGAATCAGCTCATTCGTAAAGGTGTCATACGTTCTGAGTTGAAATCCTGCCGAGGTTAACTTTGCCTTTCATCCTTACGGGGTCGATAAAATAAAATACCAGTAATACACTGGTATAATTGCTGGCCTTGTGCCTAATGTAGAAACAATTATATATATATATACACTGTAAATGTGGTTGGTGTTAGGAAGGGCATCCAGCTGTAGAAAACCCGCCAGACAGTCCTATGCGAGCAAGACAACCACTCTTGCCTCAAGTGGGAAAACTCCCGTCCAAACCCATGCAAGCGTGGAACATGGACGTTAAACGATGATGATGATGATATATATATATATATACACACACACACACATATATACATCAATGGTGTATATATGTGTGTGTGTATATATATATATAATGGTGTAACAAAGGAAATGTGGTAAGGAACCAGGTGGACCATAATGCACCAAAATACTCAATACTTAGGGTAGTAGAGTGGGTAATAGGAACGAGTAGGACCCCGATGGCTGAGCTCAAGCCGTTTCGACAGCTAATTCTGGACTAAATTTAGTCCAGAATTAGCCGTTGAAACGGCTTGAGCTCAGCCGTCGGGGTCCTACTCGTTCCTATATAATGGTGTATATATATATGTGTATATATATATATATGTACAGTGAACCTTCGCTTATCCGGACGGTCAAAACCAAACAGTTAGAAAAAGATCCGGTTAAGTGAAATATCCGGATAAGTGAATTCAAAAATCCCATTGTTACATAATGCTCGTGGTTTCTAATATTTTGTTTTCTTTTAGTCAAAATAAAAGACAAATGCTAAGTAAAGAAAGTTTATTAGAATAACAAAAGAACAGCTAGAATTTATAAGAAAATTAATTAAACAAACATAAGAATAACTAAAAACTTGGTAAAACTGAATTGAGTCAAACCATAAAAAGTCTTTTTTAAAAATGAATAAATAGTAGTATAGAAATAGCTGCCAGGTAAATCGAATTTCGGAAAAGCGATATCCGGATAAGCGAAGATGCACTGTATATATATGTGTGTGTGTGTGTGTGTGTGTGTGTGTGTGTGTGTGTGTGTGTATATATATTATATATATATATATAATGGCGTATATAGGTGTATATGTATATATATATATATATATATATATATATAATGGTGTATATAGGTGTATATGTATATATACATATATATATATAATGCTGAAAATGTCTTTGAAAATACTCATGCATGCAAACACGCACACATATGTGCATATATATATATATGTATATATACATACACACAGAGTTGTATTTGTGGTAGGCATGTTGTTGTTGTTTCTCAGGTGACAGGCTGGGGAGAGGGAGTTTAATCCTTTCGTGACCATATTTCTAACAAAAATATACTGTATTTCAATTAATTGTAAATATATATGTTGTAACAAACAAAAAAAATTAAATATTGTAAAAAAAAAAATTAAAAAAAAAAAAAAGAGGGAGTGGAAAGAAGGGGCAGATTCTACACCCCTGTCTAAGTATAAAGTCTGTCTCGAGCCTGAAGGCTCATTAGATGTGCTTATTCCGTTTTTTATGGCGCTAAGAGACTAAGAATACAAGATTTCTCCTGAACAGGAAACTAGCCATCACAGAGTTAACCCTTTACATTTACATTACTCTATATTTACTATTGTATTTTCACAGTAAAGGCTTTACCTCACATAGCATTTACATTACTTTATATTTACTATTGTATTTTCACAGTAAAGGCTTTACCTCACATAATTATCTCACATAGCATTTACATTACTTTATATTTACTATTGTATTTTCACAGTAAAGGCTTTACCTCACATAATTATCTCACATAGCATTTACATTACTTTATATTTACTATTGTATTTTCACAGTAAAGGCTTTACCTCACATAATTATCTCAAATAATATGGAAGCGACAAAATTTTGATGTTATTTATTTTGAGAACAATATCTTATCATTCGTATGGATAGTCAGTTAGAGCTAGTTTGAACAGAAAGAGGTGAGAGAATTAGCATTTCAACTGGCCATATCCGGCCAGAATTTTCTCACCTCATTCTGTTCAAACCAGCTGTAACCAGCCCCTCACACTGATGTTAAGGTATTGTTCTCAAAATAAAAAAACATCAAAATCTCATAGATTCGATGTTATGTGAGGTAAAGCCACACCTCAAGCCCACAACCAACAACAGCAGCACCACCACCACCATACCACTATCATCACAACCACCACACCACCATCAGCCCCACAGCCACCAGCAGCAGCACCACCACCACACCGCCACCATCACAACCACCACACCACCATCAGCAACACCACCACACCGCCACCATCACAACCACCACGCCACCATCACAACCACCACACCACCATCAGCAACACCACCACTATACCACCACAATCACAACCATCACCACCACTGCACCACTATCAGCCCCACAGCCACCAGCACAACCACGACCACTACACCACCACCACTGCCACATCACCACTACCACTACTACACTACCACCACACCACCACCACATCACCACTACAACCACCACCACTACTACATTACCACCACACCACCACCACTACTACATTACCACCACACCACCACTACCACCATCTTGACTTAACATAAGACTCCATACTGATCTGTTAATCACTGTGATGGAAGTAGCAACTCCCCTCTGTAAATCCTTCCTAATCTCCTCCTACTACTATTCCTCCTCCTAACTCCCGCTCTCAAATACCACCACCATCACCTCGCTGTATCATCACCATCACCACCATCACCTCGCTGTATCATCACCATCACCACCCTCTTGCTGTACCACCACCACCATCCTCTTGCTGTACCACCACCACCACCCTCTTGCTGTACCACCACCACCACCCTATTGCTGTACCACCACCACCATCCTCTTGCTGTACCACCACCCTCTTGCTGTACCACCACCACCACCCTCTTGCTGTATCACCACCACCACCACCCTCTTGCTGTACCACCACCACCACCCTCTTGCTGTACCACCACCACCACCCTCTTGCTGTACCACCACCACCACCCTATTGCTGTACCACCACCACCACCCTCTTGCTGTATCACCACCACCACCACCCTCTTGCTGTATCACCACCACCACCACCCTCTCGCTGTATTACCACCACCACCACCATCACCCTCTTGCTGTACCACCACCACCATCACCACCCTCTCGCTGTAGCATCATTGCCATCACTACCACCACTACCACCATCACCATGCTGCTGTAGCGTCACTGCCACCACTACCACCACCACTACCACCACTACCACTACCACCACCACCACTACCACCACCACTACCACCACCACTACCACCACTACCACCACCACTACCACCACTACCACCACCACTACCACCACCACTACCACCACTACCACCACTACCACCACCACCATACTGCTGTAGCGTCACTGCCACCACTACCACCACCACTACCACCACTACCACCACCACTACCACCACTACCACCACTACCACCACCACTACCACCACCACCATGCTGCTGTAGCGTCACTGCCACCGCTACCACCACCACTACCACCATGCTGCTGTAGCGTCACTGCCACCACTACCACCACCACTACCACTACCACCACCACCATGCTGCTGTAGCGTAACTGCCACCACTACCACCACCACTACCACCACTACCACCACCACCATGCTGCTGTAGCGTAACTGCCACCACTACCACCACCACTACCACCACTACCACCACTACCACCACCACCACTACCACTACCACCACCACCATGCTGCTGTAGCGTCACTGCCACCACTACCACCACCACTACCACTACCACCACCACCACTACCACCACTACCACCACCACTACCACCATACTGCTGTAGCGTCACTGACACCACCACCACTACCACCACCACTACCACCATGCTGCTGTAGCGTCACTGCCACCACTACCACCACCACCATCCCGCTGTAGCATCACTGCTTTTCCATGCTTGCATGGGTTGGACATATATACATGTATGTATACACACACATACACACATATATATATATATATATATAGAAAAAAAAGATGAAATCGAAAATGCAACTGGAGCCTTTTTAAAAAAATATATATATACATGCGCATCATATATATACATGCGCATCACATATATATACATGCGCATCATATATATATATATATATATACATGCGCATCATATATATATATACATGCGCATCATATATATATATACATGCGCATCATATATATATATACATGCGCATCATATATATATATACATGCGCATCATATATATATATATACATGCACAGACTGTGATATTGCCACTCAAAGAAATAGGTTAGACACTACTCTACATTGCTTCTACCTGTATGTAAATCACGCATTTACCAGTGTGTAATTTTATGTGTTCTAGTCTAGTGTGTGTGTGTGTGCGCGTGTGCGTGTGCGTGTTTAACTGAGTTTAGCTCCATTCCCACCACCCTGCCCACCATATTTAGAATAATCTGCATTGGTGGCTTCAAAGTTGGTGCTACTATTAAGGTCAACTTAGCAGCCACCTAGGGCCCTCACTTCAGAGAACTGTATTACTGAACCTTAAATATCAGAGTTTTATAGAAATTTGTATAAATCAATTAACTGTATAATAATTTCTTGCAATCTATAGATAAATCGCTAAACATCTTTGGGACATAGCAAAATTGTGTAAATATACAAAGTGATGGAGAGGGTTGTATGGTGTTATGACTTGTCACAATTTGGCATTCCAGAATCATTACAACATTTTTACTGGCCCATTTATTCTTTGGGTGTCCTTGCCTTCTTTTCCCCCTCAACTGTATCTTGGAGAATGGTCTTGGTTAATCCATCAGATCTTGACACCTGGCCTACCATCTTCTTCATTTTCCTTTTCTTTACAGTGATTAGTATGCCTTTATAGTTACCCACATGTTACCTGATTGCTGTGTGAATGCTTTCTTTGCTTATATGTCCTGTGTGGGAGATACTTGTGATTTTTCTGTCATATTTTCCTCTGTAATACTACTGTGGAGTGACACAACAAATCACACCCACCATATTTTGCACTTAATTCAGCCTCCATTTTTTTTTTTTGTGTGTAGATGAAATATAAAATAATTTATCAATGTCTTAATGTTGATTTCTTTTTAACACTGTTTTTTCTTTCTTGTTTTAGGTTGACTTTGTTGTGCTGGATTCGTATGGCTAACAGTAAAAAATCCATTGACAGAATTCACAGTATTCTCCACTTACACAGACCTATGACTAAGTTATGTTTGTCTTCAATTTTCACTATATATCTAGCAGAATTCTTTAGTTCTAATTCCTTATTATGTCGGACAGTGACGAACCAAAAGACGGTAATAATGAACCTTTAAGAAATAGCTTCTGTGATTCAACTGATTCTGAGAACAGTATCTATACACAATCCCCAGATGGAGGATGGGGTTGGATGGTATTGTTCTCATCTTTTCTGCTGAATGTTATCGCTGATGGCTGTGCTTATTCATTTGGGGTGTTTTTCACAGAGCTTCTGCAGACGTTTGGTCAAAGCAAAAGTAAAACTTCATGGGTGGGGTCAGTCTTTGTCGGGGTTTCACTCATCTGTGGGCCCCTGGCAGGTGCCCTCACCACAAAGTTTGGGTGTCGCAAGATGACTATTTTTGGTGGGATTGTATCCACAACAGGAATAATCATCAGTGCATTTGTGGATTCCATTGAAATGCTGTGTTTTACGTTTGGTTTTCTCGCTGGTTTTGGGATGTCTATCAGTTATGTAACCTCCATTGTCAGTGTGTCGTTTTACTTTGAGAAAAAGCGTGCCCTCGCGACGGGGTTGTCGGTCTGTGGATCTGGAATCGGTACCTCTGTTTTTGCTCCTCTGCTTGAATATCTCATCGATATATATGGCTGGAGAGGCACCATGTTGGTTCTGGGGGGCATCGTTTCCAATGTGATAGTGTGTGGGGCCTTACTGCGACCCCTAAAATATAACAGCAAGAAAGACCACGACAAAACATCAGCAACAGACAACTTATCAAAGATCTCAAAACGAAACACCTTGTTGAATTCCACGTTAGACGAGAGCTTTTCATCGCGGAGTTATGATGCTCAATTAACGCATGATTCAGATGTTGCAAATCTTACGGTTTCAAACTCTGTTGTCCAGTTACCTACGTATATACAATTGAAAAGGGCCAGTCTTTCACATGAAGTCTTTCATAAGCTACGCAACAACCCAAACCACGGAGGTGAAGTTCAGGTGATACTCGGAGAGCCTAATGTTAAACAAACAACATCATTTCCTGATACTTTCTCGACCAACAGAATCGTTAACGGATTATACTACATGTCGGATGTTCTTCCAGAGAAAAACAAAGATGTCTGGCAACAGAAGACGTCATCCACCTCGAAACGGAAGGCGTCAGCCTGCAGCCAACAAAACATTGTTCACCGGAAGGATATCTTTTACCGGGGAAACCTTCTCAAACTTTCCCTTGAACAGAAGTCAAATAGTTGTCCAGAAATTTCTCATTTAGTTGGAACTGCTAATGACCAGGATAACAGCAGCGACTTTTTAGATTGGTGTGAGATCCTGAAATCCCAAAATATCAGTAAACATATGAAGAAATTGCTAAGGACTATGGTCAATCGCTCAATTCTAACCCATCCCGTCTTTATATTATTTGTCATATCAAACTTTATATTTTTCTTCTGGAGTGATATTCCATACATTTATATTGTTGACCAGAGTGTAAAGAAAGGAATTCCTCAATACAAAGCTACATATTTAATCTCAGTTTTCGGACTGGTCAGCACTTTTGGACAAATTGTTTTTGGATTTGCCGGTGACAGAGTCCAGTCTCAATTGACGTTTTTATACGCAGTCTCTACGATGTTGTCGGGCGTCTCCATTATCTTCATGCCGCTCTGTCTGAGCTACGCAACTCTAAGCGCCGTGTCGGCAATGTTTGGATTTTTTTCAAGTGCC
>OZ024757.1:33672870-33700370 GCA_964016885.1 Eledone cirrhosa | reverse complement strand
TGAGTGTGATTTCATATGATGAGAAAAGGAGTCCTTAATAAGTAAACATAGGGGAAGTTTATATATTGTAATGCATGGTAGTTGTTGCACACTCCAGAAACTAACAGTTTCATAGTTATTGTTGATAAAGACATGTTCTTCATTATAAGAAATTGAATGTACATACAACTTATGATCATGAATAATATGTCATTGTCAACACTATCTATGAAACATAGTTTCTTGAATCTGGCACTAATACCATGCATTACTATACATCATCATCATTTAATGCCCATTCTTCCATGCTAACATGGATTAGACAAGTTGTCCTATTGTGAGACAAGTCAGATCAGCTGACCATGTCTTGCTCATACAGAACTGTTTCTGGTTTAGAATATCCAGGGGTAAATACTGAGCAAAATGATTGGATAACATCCATGAGCTCAGCTGGTCTTGTTTGAGGATTCAGTTGGATCAATTGGAGATGGTTGCTTCTGACAGGACCCACTGGAAGAAGTACTTGAGGACTCTGCCCCCTACGACCCTCCAACGAATAGTGGGAGAAGAAGAAAAAGTTGTTGGAATGATAAAATATCTTCAAAAGAACTGAGGAAAATAACCTGGTGTAGAATATCTTGTGTTGTTTTTATGCTGCCATTTTTTAATCTAAACAGAATTTTCACCTGAAATATAAGGACTATTAACCCTTTAGCATTTACATTACTTCTAATTAGACACTGTTTACTATGTTATATGTTGGACCTTTGTCAATTCTGGAAACCAGAGTCACAGTTGGTCGAATAATGGAACACCCAGTTTGTTAAATTAATATGCAAGTGGTTGAGCATTCCATAGATATATGCACCTTTAATTTAGCATAGTTCTCAGGGAGATTCAGCCTGACACAGTGCATGATAAGGTTGAACCTTTAGATTAACATGTAAGTGGCTGAGCATTCCACAGATACATGTACCCTTAACTTAGCACAGTTCTCAGGGAGATTCAGCTTGCCACAATGTGTGATGAGATTGGACCTTTAAATTAAAGTGCAATTGGGTGAACATTCCACAGATATGTGCATACTTAATGCAATTCTCAGGGAGATTCAGCATGAGCCAGTATTCATAAGAGTTGGCTTATTTTTACGAGCTGAGTAGACTGGAGCAATGTGAAATAAATTGTCTTGCCCAAGGTCACAACACATCTCCAAGAATCAGATTCATGATTTTACAATCTAACCACCCACACATATATATACACACATTAGACTGTAGTCACACGCATATACACATTAAACTGCAGTCATAGACACACATACATACACAAGCACATGCACATACTCATTACACTGTAGCCACATGCATATATACAATACACTGTGGTCACACACACACCAAAGTGCCTCAGTGAATATGGTCAAATTAGAGGAATGCTGAGATGGAACCACAGTGATGTGTTATGGATTACAGGAGGCAGAGGAGGAAAAGAAATAGTGAGAGAAGTGGTGATGGTGATGATGGTGGTAATGTTTTTCAAGAGGATGCCCCTCCGGACACCAACCTTTTTAGTCCCTTCTTACAACATGCAGGGATACAGAATACCTATACGAGACCAGATATATACAGGGTTAGTGCACCTATACTAGACCAGGTACATACAGGGATACAGTGTACCTATTGTAAACCAGATACACACAGGGATACAGTGCACCTATTGTAAACCAGATACACACAGGGATACAGTACACCTATTGTAAACCAGATACACACAGGGATACAGTACACCTATTGTAAACCAGATACACACAGGGATACAGTGTACCTATTGTATACCAGATACACATTGGGATACAGTGTACCTATTGTAAACCAGATACACGTAAGGATACAGTGTACCTATTGTAAACCAGATACACGTAAGGATACAGTGTACCTATTGTAAACCAGATACACACAAGGATACAGTGTACCTATTGTAAACCAGATACACACAAGGATACAGTGTACCTATTGTAAACCAGATACACACAAGGATACAGTGTACCTATTGTAAACCAGATACACACAAGGATACAGTGTGCCTATTGTAAACCAGATACACACAGGGATACAGTGTACCTATTCTATACCAGATACACATTGGGATACAGTGTACCTATTGTAAACCAGATACACGTAAGGATACAGTGTACCTATTGTAAACCAGATACACGTAAGGATACAGTGTACCTATTGTAAACCAGATACACACAAGGATACAGTGTACCTATTGTAAACCAGATACACACAAGGATACAGTGTACCTATTGTAAACCAGATACACACAAGGATACAGTGTACCTATTGTAAACCAGATACACACAAGGATACAGTGTGCCTATTGTAAACCAGATACACACAGGGATACAGTGTACCTATTGTAAACCAGATACACACAGGGATACAGTGTACCTATTGTAAACCAGATACACACAAGGATACAGTGTACCTATTGTAAACCAGATATACACAGGGATACAGAGTACTTATTGTAAACCAGATACACGTAAGGATACAGTGTACCTATTCTAAACCAGATACTCACAGGGATACAGAGTACCTATTGTAAACCAGATATACACAGGGATACAGTGTACCTATTGTAAACCAGATATACACAGGGATACAGAGTACCTATTGTAAACCAGATATACACAGGGATACAGTGTACCTATTGTAAACCAGATACAGACAGGGATACAGTGTACCTATTGTAAACCAGATATACACAGGGATACAGAGTACCTATTGTAAACCAGATATACACAGGGATACAGTGTACCTATTGTAAACCAGATACACACAAGGATACAGTGTACCTATTCTAAACCAGATACACACTGGGATACAGTGTACCTATTCTAAACCAGCTACACACAGGGATATGGTATACCTATTCTAAACCAGATACACTCAGGGATACAGTGTACCTATTCTAAACCAAATGTAAAAATTATACAAAATGAGGTGTTTATAAATGTTAGCCTACCTACAATATTTTGCTTATCATGGCACACTTCTATTTGAGTGTTATGCTTTAAACAAACTCAACTACTGAACACATAATGAGAATTGTTAATATAATAAAATAAGTTTGAATGTTACACTTTAACCCTTTCGCATTTACATTACTTGTATTTTCATTAAAGGCTTTACCTCACATAATTATCTCACATAATATCAAATCTATGAGATTTTGATATTATATATTTTGAGAATAATACCGTAACATCTGAGTGGCCAGTTACAGCCGGTTTGAACAGAAAGAGGTGAGAGAATTCTGGCCGGATACAGCTAGTTTAAATGCTAAAAGGTTAAGCTGGTTTTTGGAACATAACTTAAGAAAAGTTTCTATATAAAATTATGATGGAAGATTTTTGGATAAATATAAACCCTATAACACCTTTGTTACCATATTTCTAATGAAGATGCTGCCTAAAATTTTAAATCAAATTTGAAAACAACAGATTAAAGTTTAAGCAAAGAATCGCTGCTTTCACCCTTAACGGGATGTTCTGAAACTGAACGTTTCAGAACATCCCGTTAAGGGTGGAAGCAGTGATTCTTTGCTTAAACTTTAATCTGTTATTTTAATATATATATATATATATATATATATATATATTAGACTAGTTGAAAGGAAAGACAACAGGCATGATCCTTTTTATGAGCTGCTGGGACTGCTTAACAGAAAGAAAGGATTTATTCTCAAAAACACTTCAGGGACTCTGAGATTGGTGAGTATGAAAAAGGGTTTTGTTCTCAAAAACACTTCAGGGCCTATGGGACTGATGAGAACGAAGAAGGATTTTATTCTCAAAAACCCTAAATAGCCTGGTTAGACGAAAAACAGTGATCTATACTTAAAAACACTTCAGGGTCTCTGGGACTGGTGAGAAGATGAAAGAGGTGTATTCTCAGACCCCAGACTATCTTGCAAGTATCCATCAACCAAGTGATGTTGTTAAATTAGACAATTCAAAACGACCAGCCTTAAAACCGGTGAAATCTATCCAATGGGCTTCCATATAATTTCTGTCTACCAGATTTCACTCACAATTCATGAGCCAACTGAAGACAATGTTAAAAGACACTTGTTCAAGGAGACTTGAAGTGGTATTGAACTAACAAGCATGTGATTGAAAAACAGCATTTACCTAAAGTATGAGAGTTGAAATTTCACCAAATTTTAAATCACCACATTAATCAAATTAGAATATTGCAAACACACACACACACACACGTGTGTATGTATATATATATTTATGTGTATGTATATATATATATATATATATATATATATATATATATATACGTGTGTGTGTGTGTATGTGTGTATATATATATATATATATACATAAATATATATATACACATATATATATATACATACACACATACATACATATATACATACACACATACATATACATGAATATATATCTATTCTTTTAACTATATATATATATATATATATAAAACATCATCATCATCGTTGAACGTCCATCTTCCAAGCCAGCATGGGTTAGACAGGGATTGTCCCACTTGAGGCAAGATTGGTCGGGTGACCATGTCTCGTTCATACACATAAATATATATATACACATATATATATTTGTACATATATATACATTTACACATATATATATACATACATACACACACATATATATATATATATATATATATATATATATATGAACCTATATATCTATATCTATATATATGTGTGAGTCTGTATAATTATATAATTAATTTTTTAATTTCCTGTGGGTTATATGATAGCAAAGATTGTACAGTTGTGTAAAATACAGAATTTAATAAATCATTAACATCCTCCACCCCCATCTCCTCCTACACCCTCATTACACTGGTAAACCTTCCTCTGTCCTACCCAGTGGTAATTAGAATCTAAAATAGGATGTAGAACCAATTGATGTTGATAATGATGATGATAATAATTTTCATCACCATCACCATTATATATATATATATAATGGTTATAATGGCGGACAGTTACATCCATCCATCCACTAGTCGTTACAACCACACATAATATTCCGTTACATGGTGAATATATAAGCGGTGAATTGGCAGTATCGGTAGCGGGTCAGACATGCTTTCCAGCACAGTTACGTCCCTTTACGATCTGAGTTCAAATCCCGCTGAGGTTAACTTTGCCTTTCATTCTTACGAGGTCGATAAAATAAAGTACCAGTAATGTACTGGGTAATTGCTGGCCTTGTGCCAAAACTAGAAACAATTATATATATATATATACATATATATATATATATATATATATATATATATATACATACATATAAGTATGTATATATATAAGAGTGGGAAATGAAATTTCGTTTCATTTTTTCCGTATATATATACACATATATATGTGTGCGTGAATATGTATAACAAAGAAAGTATTATAAGATACCAGGTGGACCATAATGCACCAGAGTACTCAATACTCAGGGTAGTAGAGTGGGTAATATGAAAAGAATCAAGACCCGATGGCTGAGCTCCGGCCGTTTCGACAGCTAGATCTGAACTCGGATCTAGCTGTTGAAATGGCTGGAGCTCAGCTGTCGGGGTCCTGATTCTTTTCATATATATATATCATCATCATCATCATCATCGTTTAACATCTATCTTCCGTGTTGAGCATGGGTTTAAATATAAATATATATATATATTTATATATATAGGGAGAGAGAGAGCCTGCAGTACGAAGACTGTTGAGACCACTAATCATGGGAGTACTCAATGCATGGGGAAATGCAGAGTAGTAAAATCCTGACCATGGTGCCAAGTAGTTTCAGCTTGTCACAAGCTATAGTAGATATAGTAGAACTTGCCAAGTTCATTCTAGCAGCAATTGCGTTCACTTTACCTCCTTCTTCATATTATTTGTTTCTATATCAATGGATTTCCTTGACTTCTTGGGATAAGGTCCTGGTGTAGTACTGGTTCTTTTTGCTGACATCTTGAGGGATATAACGGTATCGAAACAAAAAAATACTTGGTAACTTCTTGTGTTCAGTGGATACACGCAAATGACGCTGCGAAGCATTGCCGGTTGCCTCAGCCCAACTTAACGTACACAACTGTGCTGTCACTGTTCTCTGCGGATCGTAACTGCGAGATATTGTCGTTGAGCGAATATATTATTGACGAGTCAACGAATCGTAATTTCGAGAGATTTTTGTTAAACTAATATATGTAATTTGTGAAGTTGTTCGTAACTCCGAGAGATCTTTAAATGAGGAGTACCTGTATATATATATGTATATATACATATATATAAATCCACAGTGGAACTTTGGTTCACGGACATAATTTGTTTCTGAAGGCCATTTGTCTTCCGAAATGTTCGTAAATTAAAACTATTTTTGCCTTACAAAATGTTGAGAGAGAAATACAGTGAGAGAAAGAGAGACTGTGTATGAAAGACAAATAGATATCACTATAGTAACTAACTACAAAGCAAGTGACTTTTTCCTGTTGATATTCCAAGGGTGTTGCCATTCTTTGCTACCGGCTTGAGTGTTTCAAAGAGTTTTCAAGGATAGTTAAAGAACATTAGTCCAGCCCACATTTTTGGAACACTTCAAAATGCATGCTTGCTGGGAACAACATCAACCCTCCGATACATCCTGAATATCTGAGGCTGCAGGTAGCAGCTTGATGTTCATTTGAACAAACTTTCCAGTTAAATAACATCAATGACTGAGACTCCAATAATAATAATAATAAAAATAATAATAATAATAATTTTTTTTCTTACTTTTGTAAGGTTTCTCTAGCAATTGGTTACTAGGTGAAACATGTTAATTGGTCTCAGGTCTGTCCCTGATCTCAGAGGCTCAATAAACATTGTAGGATTTTGGCAGTGCTAATGATAGTAGAAATTTGGGCACTGCTTCATTGCTTATGAAGTCAGGGATGATAATAATAATAGTGATGATGATGATGATGATTTCTAGATACATAACCCAAACCCCAGGAATTACAAATATAAACATACATAAAATAACACTACTAGGCATTGCACACATTACAAAGAGTACTCCTCACTACAATAGAAATAACACTGCACATACCCAAGGTACACAGAGCTGTGCTCAGTAATGCAGTGACAAAATAAAATAAAAATAAGACGAAAGATAACAATAACAATGATAATCATGATTTCTACAATAGGTCAAGGCCAGCAATTTTGGAGGGAGGGGAAAGTTGATTAAATCGACCCCAGTGCATTACTAGTGCTTTATTTTATTGACCATGTAAGGAAGAAAGGCAAAGTTGACCTCGGTGGGATTTGAACTCAGAATGTAAAGAACCAAAGCGAATATGGTTAAGCATTTGTCCGATGCTCTAACGATTTTGCCAATCCATGTGTGTGTGTACATTATATATATATATATATATATATATATATATATATATATATATGTGTGTGTGTGTGTGTGTGTGTGTGTGTGTGTGTGTGTGTGTGTATATATATATATATAATTTTATATATATATATATACATATATATATATACATATATATATATATATATATATATATATATACATATATATGTATGTATATATGTATGTATACATGTATTTAAGTATGTATGTGTCGATGTATCTGAGTATCCAAGTATATATATATAAAAGTTTGTACATTTATATCAATGTATATAATAATAATAATAATAATGAAATTATTATGTAAAGTGCTCAGGTGCACTACAACTCGTCAAAGGTGTATGTATAGTACATAGAATAATACACAAATGTCAGGGAAATGCATGTGTGTATGTGTTAGCTGTAGTGTTGGCGGATCTCGGGAAGCATGGAGGCCTTAAAGGATGCAGTGTCTCGACAGCTAACAACTGATGCAGGTAGTTTGTTCCATGCTTCAGCAACTCTGAGCGTGAAAAAATGTTTCCGAAAGTCATGGGAACTGTGCTGTTTTCTTACTTTGTGGGCATGTCCACGTGTGTTAGACACATGGAAATCAAAAAGGTACTCAGGGTTGTTGTTGGCAACATGGTTAACAATTTTGTGGGTGTTTACCAAGTCAGTTGCCAGGCGTCGGAGCTTCAATGAATCCATGCCCAGGGAAGCAAGGCGCTCAGAGTATGGTAGATGCCTGATGGAGGGTATTCGCTTGGTTGCACGTCTCTGAACAGTTTCCAGGCGGTCAATGTCCTGAGCAAGATAGGGGTTCCAGACTGGTGATGCAAATTCTAAGTGTGGCCACAGCATAGCTGTATACAGCCTTAAATATATATATGTATGTATGTGAGTGTGTATGTAAGTATGTATGTCTGTATGTATGTATGTGTGTATATCTATGTATGTGTGTATGTATATATGTATGTGTGTATGTCTTCAGCAACAACACAATGCCTCAAACAGTACACATCAAAAAATCAATATGACTACACATTATATATATATATATATATATATATATATTCTTTTATACATGCACACACACATATATATACATGTAGATATATATCTACACATGGAGGGATTTATGTATATATGTACATATTTATATGTGTGTGTGTGTGTGTGTGTGTGTGTGTGTGTGTGTGTGTGTGTGTGTGTGTGTGTGTGTATCTGTTTTTATGTATCTATAACATACATGATATTTGTACATCTATACAAATGGCTGTATACAGAAAAAATATACTTTTTTGTATTTCTATTCTTAAACTATTAAAATTTTATTCTAAAATATATATATATATATATATATATATATATATATATATATATGCATGTATATATATATATATAAATTAATCAATATATTTTTATATAATGGATAGTTTGCACACAATTCTATATAATCCGCACCTGGAGACATGTGAATAAAGTTATTGTTGAATGTGTGAGTATATATATACATGTATATATATACACATGCACACACACATATATATGCATCATCACTGTTTATATATTTATATATATATATTTGTTTACACATGCATGCATATATACATACATTTATGCATACATACACATATACACACATACATACATACACATACATACACACACACACACATACATAAATGCATACATACACATATACACATATACATACACATACATAGATACATGGTGGCTGCCAACTCGTTTTCGAGTACGGCCACTACTTTATATCCATGTAGGAGAACCCCTACCGATGCGCTGAACAAGTGTGACTTTTTAGTCCAGCCAGCGACTTGAAAACTCTGGTACAAACACTACACTTGTGACAATTATTGACACATAGTGCTGGGCCCATGGTACCATGTGACGACAAGTGCAGAGAGATCTCCAGATATAAAGCAATGCCTGTGCCGTGAAGCTTTTATAGTGAGCAGAGGCACTGCACAAAGCCAGTCCCACTCTCTTAACCAAGATGATATTTAGCAAAAAGAAGAACAAGTCAACATCATTGGATACCATCAGGGTTGCAGGTGTTATATCACAGTTTTCCTTCTCCTAGAATTCTGCCTTGACAAAGGCTAAGGGGTCATCTCTCCCGGTGATTTTGGATGGCCATTGACTCTTAAGAGCTCCTTTGCCCTTTGACAGGTTTTGTTTTTAGTCCTGCAGGATGTCCAAAGTCACCCTCCTCACCAAGAAACCTTGGTGGGGTTGCCAGTTTAGTCGCCAACGACCCAACCATGAGACAGGTTGTACTGGGATACATATATATATATACATACACACACATATATATATACATATACATACACACACATACACACATATATATATATATGCATATATACACACACATATATATATATGCATATATATACATATATATATGTATACAAATTTAAATTTTGAGTCAAACAATACGTTAGAGAGAACATTAGATCACCAAGATAACAAAAGAATCTTACCTTAGCAAATTTAACAATCCCAAATATTTTGGGGTTGAAAAACCCATTATCAAGGGAGAGACTTAAAAAATTGATCGGATTGACTTGCTTGTTTGGAAAGCAGATTTTAGTTAAATGAATTTAAACACGTGTGTGTGTGTGTGTGTGTGTGTGTGTGTGTGTGTGTGTGTGTATGTATGTTTTGTATCAACACAAAATTCACACACTACAACAGTTACATATATAAGACAAACAGACAACTGCATCTCTACCTCTTCAGCCCCTTTCTGGTATGCGATTTTGCACATTATATATATATACACTTCATCTTGTATTTGAATTACAAGATTCTTGATGTGAAATCATGTGTTGAAACAAATATACTTTGTGAGGATCATGCTACCAATGAAACACATGCACCAGGTTTAGTTTTGCTTTGGTTTTATTATTAATTAGGTATCTAGGGCAGTGGATTGGCAGAATCGGTAGAGTGTCGGACAACATGTTTAGAGTTACAGACCTTTATGTTCTGAGTTCAAATCCCGCCAACGTTAACTTTGCCTTTCACCCTTACGGGGTCAATAAAATAAAGCACCAGTAATATACTGGGGTCGATTTAATCATAAGAATGGACAGACAAACAAACAAGTATAGAGATGTAAATGACTGCATATGCATACATATGCATATAGATAAGTAAACATACATGAAAGCTGGTGGGAAATTTTACCTGAAAAAATATAAATACACCACATATGCAGATAAAATAAATATATAAATATAAAAATATATATAAACACATACACACAAAAATAAAACTTGGATGGGAAACAGGATATATACACATACATACACATATAGAAATACATACACACACATACATCTATAGAAACACACAAATGCAAATACCAGAAACTCACACATACATACACATCAGATATAAACAAAACAGGGTAAATAAAAGAAAATCAAAATGAAGAGGAGACAAGGAGGAGCAAAAATAGTCATTGAGAAGGTCACATAAGGTGTGATGAAAGTTCTTTGACAATTAATTACACATTCAGTTAATAAACTAACAAAGGAACACATTTGTTACCTAACTAATAATCATTTTTAACATAAGCCCAACACCAGCAATTTGTGGAGAGGAAAAAGGGAATCAAATCAACCCCAGTATTTTACTGGTAATTTATTGACCCCAGAATGATGAAAGGCAAAGTTGACCTTACCAGGATTGTCTGTTTTTATTGGCAGTCTGGCTCTCACAAAGTATATATATATATATACACACACACACATATATACATACATACATATATATATATACATATATACACATATATATATATATATACATATATACATATATATATATATATATATATATATATATATACATATATACATATATATATATATATATATATACATATACACACACACACATACATACATATACACACACACACATACATACATATATATATATACATATACACACACACATACATACATATATATATATACATATACACACACACACATACATACATATATATATATATATACATATACACACACACATACATATATATATATATACATATACACACACACATACATATATACATATATATACATATACACACATACATACATATATACATATATATACATATACACACATACATATATACATACATATATATATATACACATACACACATACACATATACATACACATATATATATACATATACACACATATATATATATATACATATACACACACATATATATATGCACACACACATACACACGAACATATAGGTATACTCTTTTACTCATTTACCTGTTCCAGCCATCCGGTTGAGGCATATATATATTGTGTGTATATATATATATATATATATATAGTGAAAGAGTGAAGAATAACATGGTCAACAGTACAAAAAGGGTTTTATTTACACACATATATATATATACACACATAAATATACATATATATATATATATACACACACACACATATGTATATATATATATATACACACACACACACACACATGTATATATATATACATAATGATGATGATGATAATGATGATTGTTAATAAAATAATTGTTTCTATGTTTGGCACAAGGCCAGCAATTAACCAATGCATTACTGGTACTTTATTTTATTGACCCTGTAAATAAAATAATATTTGCTAATCAAACTAACTGTTTTGTTTTATATACTCTACAACGCTACAAATATGCAAATTAATCTGATTGGAAATGGTTGGAATCAACAGAAGAAAACCAATATTCCTTTATTCCTTGACAGGTTTGTGTTATTAGGCTGTGGCCATGCTGTGGCAACACAGTGATTTACTCAATTATATTTATATCTATCTCCCCCCCCCCCCCACACACACACACACCTACCACCCAGTACATGTTTTATAAAAAGTCCGGCAGTTATTACTTATTTTATCAATCTCTTTTGTCGAACTGCTTAGTTGCAGGACATATATATACAGACACAGCATTGTGGTGGTGGTGGTGGTGGTGATGGTGTTTGTGGCAGTAGTTGTTGTGATTGTGGTGGTGGTGGTGGTGGTTGTGATGGTGGTGTTTGTGGTCATGGCTGTGGTGTTGGTGGTGTTGATTGTGGTGGTGGTGGATGTGGTGGTGATGATGGTGATTGTGGTGGCGGTGGCTGTGATGGTGGAGGTGGTGGTGGTGGTGGTGGTAGTGGCTATAGTGGTGGCGGTGGAATTGGTGGATGATGGTTGTGGTAGTGTTACTGTTGTTATTGGTGGTGGTATTGATGTTTGTGGTGGTGGTGGTGATGGATTGTGGTTGTAGATGGTGGTGATGATGTTGGTGGTATTGATGGAGGTTGTGGAGGTGGTGATGGTCGTGGTGGGGTGGATGGTGGTTGTAGTGGTGGTGGTGGTATTGTCACTGGTGGTAGTAGTGATAGTGATTGTGGTGGTAATGATGGTGGTGGTGTTGATGGCGGTTGTGGTGTTGGTGGATGGCGGTTGTGGTGATGGTGGTGGTGATGGTTGTGGTGGTGGTGATGGTTGTGGTAGTGGTGATGGTTGTGGTGACAGTAGTTGTGGTAGTGGTGATGGTTGTGGTGTTTTGGTTGGGATGGTGATTGTGGTGATGATGGTTGTGGTTGTTGTGATGATGGTTGTGGTGGTGGGGGTGGTTGGTTGTGTTGATAGTTGTGGTTGTGGTGGTGGTGATGGTTGTGGTGATGATGGTTGTGGGGATGATGGTTGTAGTTGTGGTTGTAGTGATGATGGTTGTGGTTGTGGTGATGATGGTTGTAGTGGTTGTGGTGATGATGGTTGTAGTTGTGGTTGTGGTGATGATGGTTGTGGTGGTGGTTGTAGTGGTGATGGTTGTGGTGGTGGTTGTAGTGGTGATGGTTGTGGTTGTGGTGATGATGGTTGTAGTGGTTGTGGTGATGATGGTTGTGGTGGTGGTTGTAGTGGTGATGGTTGTGGTGGTGGTTGTGGTGATGGTTGTGGTGATGGTTGTGGTGGTGGTTGTGGTGATGGTTGTGGTGATGGTTGTGGTGGTGGTTGTGGTGGTGGTTGTGGTGATGATGGTTGTGGTGATGGTTGTGGTGGTGGTTGTGGTGATGGTTGTGGTGATGGTTGTGGTGGTGGTTGTGGTGGTGGTTGTGGTTGTGGTGGTGGTTGTGGTTGTGGTGATGGTTGTGGTGGTGGTTGTGGTGGTGGTTGTGGTGGTGGTTGTGGTGATGGTTGTGGTGATGGTTGTGGTGGTGGTTGTGGTGATGGTTGTGGTGGTGGTTGTGGTGATGGTTGTGGTGGTGGTTGTGGTGATGGTTGTGGTGGTGGTTGTGGTGATGGTTGTGGTGGTGGTTGTGGTGATGGTTGTGGTGTTGGTTGTGGTGATGGTTGTGGTGATGGTTGTGGTGGTGGTTGTGGTGATGGTTGTGGTGGTGGTTGTGGTGATGGTTGTGGTGATGGTTGTGGTGGTGGTTGTGGTGATGGTTGTGGTGGTGGTTGTGGTGATGGTTGTGGTGGTGGTTGTGGTGATGGTTGTGGTGGTGGTTGTGGTGATGATGGTTGTAGTGGTTATGGTTGTGGTTGTGGTTGTGGTGGTGGTTGTGGTGATGGTTGTGGTGATGGTTGTAGTGATGATGGTTGTGGTGATGGTTATGGTGGTGGTTGTGGTGGTGGTTGTGGTGTTAGATGAATCAATACAGTATCAATGCTGTGTATATATGTATATGTGTATCATTAAAATACCTAAGAAACATCCTATGAGAAACAAGTTCGTGGGAGGCCAACATAAAGCTACATAGATAGATATCTTTCTTTATTTGCCACAGGGGTGCACAACAATGGGACATTACAAGACGTGATGGCGGGGGTTTTACATAAGAATCATAACTTTAACCTTAATAAATAACAACTGAAATCCCCAATAGGGGGAAACGTTACTACAGGGTTGTTTTACACCCCGTGGATAGAACAACCCTCAACACCAGGAACACGTTTTGTAGGTGTTCCTGTCTGCCCTCTGTTTATCTTCCTCAACCTACATAGATAGACAGACAGACAGACAGACAGACAGACAGACAGACAAACAGACAGACAGAGAGATAGATAGACAGACAGACAGAGAGATAGATAGATAGACAGACAAGTAGATAGATAGATAGAAAGGCAGACAGATAGATAGATATATATATAGAAAGGTAGATAGAGGGACAGATAGATAGATAGACAGACAAGTAGACAGACAGATAGATAGATATGTAGATAGAGAATTATAAATATAAATATATATATATATATAGAGAGAGAGAGATAGGGAGGGAGAAATAGAGAGATAGAATGTAAAAGATAGAGAGAGAGAGAGAGAGAGAGAGAACAGGAAGAAATGAGAAGACGCAAAACCTTTCACTAAAATCAATGCCGTTATTGATTTTGTCTGACGTAATCGATGACGGGTAGTTTTATTCCAGTATTTTATATTTTTATTATATTGAATAATTTTTTGGGGGGAAGGGGGAAGGGTTATAGTTTCACTGTATCGATTTTTGTGTCAATGTGGGGGTGGATTTACGGGGGGGGGGGTATTTTTTTATTTATATTTTAACAAATTTATTTCCTTCATTTGAAGTCAATTTTGTCTTTCCTTCTTCCAGTGGCCGATAAAAAAAGCAAAGTACCAGTTACATACTGAGGTTGATTTATAATAAACAACCTTTGGCCTCCAGGACGCATGGTAGATTTTTGAGACTTATTTTAGGAAAAAAGTAGAGTCTTCGATGCCGGGAAATACGGTAATTATGTAAGATAAAGCCTTTACCACAAACACGCAATAGTATATATAGAGTAATGTAAATGCTGCTGCTGCTGCTGTTGCCGTCACAGCTCACACCTATGGCGGTCCAGCCGGCCTCCTCCAAAGCATATCTCGTTGGAGGTGTCTTGGGTGATTTAATGATAGAGACCCCAGTCCTATCATCTCATTTCTACAGCTGAATAAACTGGACCAACGTGAAATAAAGGAAACAACACATCACCCGGTCCAAGAATTGAACTCACAACCTTTCGATTGCAAGGCCAATGCTCTAACCACTAAGCTATGCGCCTTCACTGTAATGTAAATGCTAAAGGGTTAATCAACTTTACCCCCATCCTCAACCCAAATTTGCTGGCCTTGTGCATAAATTAGAAATCCTTATTATCGCCTCCTTCTTCTACCCCCATCCCTCCCCACTTGACTAAAAAAAAACAATGTCTTCTTTTTCTTGTTTCAATTTTTCTTTCTTCTTTCTTGTTATCCAGTGAAAATAGAATTGTTGATATGGAGAGAGAGTGAGACAGAAATAGGGGGGGGAGTCAGAGAGAGGGAGAGAAATGAGAGAGAGAGGGAGAGAAATGAGAGGGAGACAGAAATAGGGGGGGGGTCAGAGAGAGGGAGAGAAATGAGAGAGAGAGGGACAGAGAGAGTGAGAGAGAGGGAGAGAGACAGAGAAAGGGAGAGAAAAGTGAGGGAGAGAGAGGAAGAGAAAAGGAGAGAGAGGGAGAGAAAAGAGGGAGAGGGAGAGAAAGATTGTAAAAATTCCTATTGATTTATTATTATTAATAGTGCAGTGGATTGGCAGTATCGGTAGAGCGTCGGACGCCATGCTTTACAGCATAGAGTTACGCCCCTTTACGGTCTGAGTTCAAATCCCGCTGAGGTTAACTTTGCCTTTAATCCTTATGGGGGTCGATAAAATAAAGTACCAGTAATGTACTGGGGGTCGATTTAATCGACTTTCCCTTCCCTCCAAATTACTGGCCTATACTAGAAACAATTATTATTAATAGTGTAAGGGCGGTGGATTGGCAGAATCAGTAGAGCGTCAGACACCATGTTTCGCGACATAAAGTTACAGCCCTTTACGTTCTGGGTTCAAATCCCGCCGAGGTTAGCTTTGCCTTTCCTCCTCATTTGGTCGATAAAATAAAGTACCAGTAATGCACTGGGGTCGATTTAATCTACTTCTCCTTCCCTTCAAATTGCTACACTTTTGGCAGAATCAGTAAAGCATTGAACACCCAGCTTTTCAGCATAGAGTTACGGCCCTTTACGTTCTGAGTTCAAATCCCGCCGAGGTTAGCTTTGCCTTTCATCCATCTGAGGGTTGATAAAATAAAGTACCAGTAATGGACTGGGTTGATTTAGTTAACTTTTCCCTCCCCTACAAATTGCTGGCCTTGTGCCTAAAGTAGTAATAATTATTATTAATAGTGTAGGGAGAGATAACAGATTAGCAGACTTTGTAGAGTGTCAAACTAAATGTTTTGTATTTATATAAGACTTTCTACATTCTGAGTTCAAATCCTGCCAAGATCAACTTTGCCTTTTGTCCTTCTGAGGGTTGATAAAATAAAGTACCAGTAATGTACTGAGGATTGATCTAATCGACTTTCCCCCCCTCTTCAAAATTGCTGGCCTTGTGCCTTAATCAGAAACCATTATTTATTGATATTCAGTATTCACGGTGATGAATCGTGGGTAATGACTGAGGTTTATGCCCTAGGTAGCTGCCTATTTGACCATAATGGCAGCACCACTGTCGTCTGTGTTTATGTGGTTGCTTAGTTGGCCTCAACCCTTTAGCATTTACATTACTCTATATATATACTATTGTATTTTCACGGTAAAGGCTTTACCACACATAATTATCTCACATAGCATTTACATTACTCTATATATACTATTATATTTTCATGGTAAAGGCTTTACCACACATAATTATCTCACATAGCATTTACATTACTCTATATATACTATTATATTTTCATGGTAAAGGCTTTACCACACATAATTATCTCACATAGCATTTACATTACTCTATATATACTATTATATTTTCATGGTAAAGGCTTTACCACACATAATTATCTCACATAGCATTTACATTACTCTATATATACTATTATATTTTCATGGTAAAGGCTTTACCACACAATTATTTCACATAGCATTTACATTACTCTATATATACTATTATATTTTCATGGTAAAGGCTTTACCACACATAATTATCTCACATAGCATTTACATTACTCTATATATACTATTATATTTTCATGGTAAAGGCTTTACCACACATAATTATCTCACATAGCATTTACATTACTCTATATATACTATTATATTTTCATGGTAAAGGCTTTACCACACATAATTATCTCACATAGCATTTACATTACTCTATATATATACTATTATATTTTCATGGTAAAGGCTTTACCACACATAATTATCTCACATAGCATTTACATTACTCTATATATACTACTTTATTTTCACACTAAAGACTTTACCTTAGATAATCTGTGCCCTAATTGGATGCCTAGGCGACTGTAATAGAAGAACCACTCTATCATCTGTGTCCTTATTGGCTGCTGAGTTGGCCTTAATATTAACATCAGCCCTAACTGGCTGAAGCCCATTTTTCAGCTGAGTGCACAGGGTCAATGTGTAATGAAGTGCTTTACTCAAGGAAACAATATGCAGTACAGTCCAGAAATTGAACAAGACATAATTAGAACATACACCTTTGTCATGCTACACTGCCTACACTACAGTTTGCTATTTATCGACCCCGGAAGGAATAAAAGTCAAAGCTGTAAATATATATATATAAAAAAAAAAAAAGAATGATTTGTTTTGTTTATTTTTTGTCGATCTAGATAGGATTTATACAGAGAAGTTAACAAAATCAAATAGTTGCAAGGTCATTGCTTGACACAGAAATATTGACTGAGTATTGTAGTGTTGTCTTGTAATGTGGACTATTGTTGAGTATGGATGGCTGTACAGTGTTGTGTTGTAATGCAAACTATCGTTGTCTATGGCTGTGTAGTGTTGTGTTGTAATGTGGACTATTGTTGAGTATGGATGGCTGTACTGTGTTGTGTTGTAATGTGGACTATTGTTGAGTATGGATGGCTATACTGTGTTGTAATGTGGACTATTGTTGAGTATGGATGGCTGTCCTGTGTTGTAATGTGGACTATTGTTGAGTATGGATGGCTGTACTGTGTTGTAATGTGGACTATTGTTGAGTATGGATGGCTGTACTGTGTTGTCTTGTAATGTGCACTATTGTTGAGTATGGATGGCTGTACTGTGTTGTCTTGTAATGTGCACTATTGTTGAGTATGGATGGCTGTACTGTGTTGTCTTGTAATGTGGACTATTGTTGAGTATGGATGGCTGTACTATGCTGTCTTGTAATGTGCACTATTGTTGAGTATGGATGGCTGTACTGTGTTCTAATGTGAACTATTGTTGAGTATGGATGGCTGTACTGTGTTGTAATGTGAACTATTGTTAAGTATGGATGGCTGTACTGTGTTGTAAAGTGAACTATTGTTAAGTATGGATGGCTGTACTGTGTTGTAAAGTGAACTATTGTTGAGTATGGATGGCTGTACTGTGTTGTAATGTGAACTATTGTTAAGTATGGATGGCTGTACTGTGTTGTAATGTGAACTATTGTTAAGTATGGATGGCTGTACTGTGTTGTAAAGTGAACTATTGTTGAGTATGGATGGCTGTACTGTGTTGTAATGTGAACTATTGTTGAGTATGGATGGCTGTACTGTGCTGTGTTGTGTTGCAATATGGATTATTGTTGAGTATGGAAGGCTGTACTGTGCTGTGCTGTGTTGTGTTGTAATGTGGACTATTGTTGTCTATGGATGGCTGTACCGTATTGTGAACTATTGTTTTCTATGGATGGTTGTACTGTGTAGTGTTGTGTTGGTTTGTAATGTGGACTATTGTTTTGTATGGATGGCTGTACTGTACTGTAATGTGGACTACATTCTCTATGGATGGCTGTACTGTAATATACTGTGTTGTTATGTTAACTTCAATGGCAGTATTGTAGTGGCTCACAACCTTGACTTCAATGGCTGTTGATGGCTGTGTTGCAGTTTTTAAATAGGACAGCCTTCAATAAAATAACTGTTTCTACTTTTGGCACAAGGCCAGCAATTATCCCAGTGTATTACTGGTACTTTATTTTATCGACCCCGTAAGGATGAAAGGCAAAGTTAACCTCGGCAGGATTTGAACTCAGACCATAAAGGGTCGTAACTCTATGCTGCAAAGCATGGCGTCCGACCCTCTACTGATACTGCCAGTCCACCAAGCCTTCAATAAAATAACATGCTCTATATAGTTTTATATAACAGCAATGTCTCACAAAAACATGACATTTTGTTATGTTGTTTTATACAATACTATTTTCTCTACATGAAGGACTGGAGTGGTGGAGAGAGGGAGTGGATAACAAACAAAAACACCTGTTACTTTGCTTTCACAGTATGTGTCATCAAAATCGATGTGTTTATGGGCAAGGGCATTGATTGATTAATTTAGTTTGTGTTTTTTGGGGGGCTGTCACAACTTGGGGGCTCTAGTGTTATTAATCTCTGGATGGTGGCTGGTGTTTCCCTCTGCTAATCAGGACAAGGGCATTGCACCTGAGGAAGGATCCCTGTGAGGTGGAATGACTTGACTTCAGCAACACTCACTACTACCATCACGACCACCACCACTACCACCCCTAATAACAGTAACACTACCACTATTGACACCACCAGCACCACCACCTCTAACAACAAACACCACCACCAGCAACAACACCATCACTATTGACATCATCACCATCACCACTACCACCATCACCTTCACTACCATCCCCCACCACCTCCAAAAACAACAAAACCACACTACTACCACTAAAACCAATACCATCATCACCACCACCAACAACAACTACATTGACAACACCAACAGCATCACCACCACTACCAACAAAACCAACTCCACCACCACAAACAAAAGCAGTAACACCACCACCACCACTACCTACTCCACTCCTCTACCCACTACCACCACTAACCCCCCCCTATCACCACCACCACCTCTAGTATAGGGAGTAAAGTAATAGGTTAAAAAGGGTCACACTTTATGAGGTCAAACCTATTTTTAGTGAAGTCTTCTGAGATAAACACAGTAATTTAATAAGAAAATTGTAGTGAAAACAGTTTCTATGTTGTTGTTACTGTTGTTGTGGTTGTTATAATGGTTGTTGTTCCTGATGTTGCTATTGTGGTTGTTGTTGTTGCTGTTGTATTGAAGCTGTTCCTGATGTTGCTATTGTGGTTGTTGTTGTTGCTGTTGTATTGAAGCTGTTGCTGGTGTTGCTATTGTGGTTGTTGCTGCTGTTGTATTGAAGCTGTTCCTGATGTTGCTATTGTGGTTGTTGCTGTTGTATTGAAGCTGTTGTTACAACAACAACCAAGTTGTGTCTCATCGGAAGTTTCTCGGGTGTTTTACTGATGGACACCCTCTGTCCTATCCTGTTACATCTCACACCTAAACAGGTTTAGCTGGCCCCACATGAGGTTGTGTCTCATTGGAGGTTTCCTGGGTGTTTTTTATGATAGGGACCCTAGTCCTATCATGTTGTTACAGCTTACACCTAAACAGGTGTAGCTGGCCCCACATGAGATTGTGTCTCATTGGAGGTTTCCTGGGTGTTTTTTATGATAGGGACCCTAGTCCTATCATGTTGTTACAGCTTACACCTAAACAGGTGTAGCTGGCCTCATATAAGGTTGTCTCTCATAGGATGTATTGAAGCTGTTCCTGATGTTGTTATTGTGGTTTTCTGGGTATTTTAATGGTAGGGATCCTAGTCTTATGCTGTTGTTACAACTCACAACTAAGCAAGTTTAGCTGGCCTCATATGAGGTTGTATCTCACAGGAGGTTTCCTGCGTGTTTTAATGATAGGGGCCCTATCATGTTACAGCTCAATGGTGTAGGTTTAGCTAATGTCCTACCAAGTTACATTGCATAGTAGATTTCTTGGGTGTTTTTAATAAAAGGAGTCTCAGTCCTAGCATATATGAACATATATTGTTACAGCTCACACCCCTTCCTCAACAAATTGTTGGCCTAGTGCCTAATTTAGAAATCATTAATATAGTTTTATCCTGCAAAGGTAAAGGCGCTGGATTCATTTTACCCTCATTCCCCCCTAGCTACTGTTTAAGGGGTCATTATATTATACCAGCAGAAAAACCACCCTTCAGATGGTTTTCTGCTAGCATGTATAGTGTGCATATTGATATTATATGCAAATATATATGTATTTAGATATGATACGTAAAAATAATTCGTAATTGACAATATGCACAGAAATTGATGAGAGACTGTGTTACACTCTCTTCTGTAATCAGTAAAGTAATCCATGACACATTTTAAAAAGACGATATTATATATAAACTGCATATATAATAAACTAAAATGTTAGGAAAACGAAAAAGTAGAAAATTAGCAACCTAAATATAAACCTTATATAACGATGCAAATATATGAATGTTTATATAAGCGATGTGATAAGTGTTATAATATAACGGACGCTAACCGGAAGTGTGACATTTGAAAATTTTAAAGAAGTAAATCTTAAAATAAGCAACACTTTCTATATAAGAATATTTATGTTTAATCAAGAGCTACGAAATTTAGTAGATAAATTCCATAATATTTAACTTTGCCTTTCATCCTTACGGGGTGGATAAAATAAAGTACCAGTAATCTACTGGGTAATTGCTGGCCTTGTGCCAATAGTAGAAACAATTATTTATTCAAAATAATCCAACTTATTTTACTAACGGGATAACAAATTTAAAAACGGACGCTGTCCTGCACTCCTCCCTTTAATATAGTATAGATTTTGGTACCACAGAAGTGGTGGGTTCAATCTGCCCTTGTTCCCCACTGGCTACATTTTAAGGGGTCATTATATTATATTTTAGACTCATAGAGGCAGTAGTCGTGGTGGGTTCAATCTGCCCTTGTTACTGGCTAGCTTCTGTTTAAGGGATCATTATATTATATTTTGGTCCCACAGAGGTGGTTTTAATTGTGGTGGGTTCAATCTGCCCTCTTTCTCCCCAGACTTCATTTTAAGGGGTCATTATATTATATTTTGGTCCCACAGAGGTGGTTTTAATTGTGGTGGGTTCAATCTGCCCTCTTTCTCCCCAGACCTCATTTTAAGGGGTCATTATATTATATTTTGGTCCCACAGAGGTGGTTTTAATTGTGGTGGGTTCAATCTGCCCTCTTTCTCCCCAGACCTCATTTTAAGGGGTCATTATATTATATTTTGGTCCCACAGAGGTGGTTTTAATTGTGGTGGGTTCAATCTGCCCTCTTTCTCCCCAGACTTCATTTTAAGGGGTCATTATATTATATTTTGGTCCCACAGAGGTGGTTTTAATTGTGGTGGGTTCAATCTGCCCTCTTTCTCCCCAGACCTCATTTTAAGGGGTCATTATATTATATTTTGGTCCCACAGAGGTGGTTTTAATTGTGGTGGGTTCAATCTGCCCTTGTCCCCCCCCCCCCCGACCTCATTTTAAGGGGTCATTATATTATATTTTTATAACCATTTTACTTCTTATTTCTTTAAAGTATTCCTTTTTGTCAATATATGTAATTAAATTTCTTTCAATACCTCTCTTTTCCTCTCTCTATCTCTCTTTTCCTCTTCCCTCCCTCCCTCTCACTCCTTCAATTCCTCCCTCTCTCTTCTCCCTTAGCTTCTTCCCTTCCACCTCTCTCTGTATTCCTCTTTTTTCACCCTCTCTCCTCCCTCTCTCTTGCTCTTCAAAGAGAGCATTTTACTATCATCATAATAATCATCATCACCAGTATCCTCATCACCATCGTCATCATCATCGTCACTGTCACTACCATCACCATCACACACAACCACCATCACCTCCCCAAATACCTCCACATCCCCACACATCACTACTATCACCCCCCCCCCCCCCACACCTCCACAAACACTACCCCCCCCCCCCAACACTAGCCCCACCACCACCGCCACAGTGGTTGTGATCACTGAGCCACAATTAGCAAATATTTTCTTTACAGTTATTATTAATAAGCAGGTTTGTTTGGAGTAAAATACACTACTATTACTACTACTGCAACTACTACTACTACTACTGCTGCTACTACTACTACTACTACTGCCGCTACTACTACTACTACCACCACCACCGCCGCTGCTGCTATTACTATAACCACCACCACTGCTACTACGAATACTACTACCACCACCATCACTACTACTACTATTACAACAACACTACTATTACTATTACGACAACTAATACAGCTACTACAACAACAACTACTACCACCACCACCACCACCACCTCTTCAACTATCACTACTACTACAAACATTATTTTGTGGTTTAATAATAATTTCTTTATGAGACATGTGAGAAAACTTAAGTACAAAATGACTAATCACTTATTTGAATATATCATCATCATCATCATCATCAAATGTCCTTTTTCCTGCTAGCAAGAGCTGGATAGGTCATCACAGATCAAGTCAGTACTTTACTGGAGCCACTGGCTTCCGAGGTGGGCTGAGGTCTCATCTAGATTACATAGTAAAGACCCCCTTCGGTCATGAATGACCATGTGATTTGCACCTAGAAAGTTTCCCTCTGAGGCACAAGTCTGGGCAAGGTTGACCAGCAGTCACCCATGCATACAAGCCTCCCTTTCCACGCCACCAAATGTTGTCCAAGGGAAAATCAATGGCCGATACAGCTTGGCACTAGTGACGTCACAACTCATAGCTGAGTAAACTGGAGCAATGTGAAATAAAGTGTCTTGCTCAACTGATCCGAGAATCGAACTCACAACCTATCAATTGCAATCCCAATGATCTAACAACTAAGCCATGCACCTTCTAGTTTTAAAATTCTGGTTGTCTGTCAGTGTGGATTATTTCTTTGAATTTTCTTTTACTCTGAAATAAGTTCGTCTTAAGGTTTAAATTAAAATAATTGTTTCTCCTTTTGGCACAAGGCCAGCAATTATCCCAGTGTATTACTGGTACTTTATTTTATTGACCCCGTAAGGATGAAAGGCAAAGTTAACCTCGGCGGGATTTGAACTCATACCATAAAGGGGTGTAACTCTATGCTGCAAAGCATGGCGTCCGACCTTCTACTGATATTACCAATCAAGAGATAGACAAAAACATAATAAAAATTAAAAATTTGTTGGAAACTTTTGATTCTTTCAAAAGACTGCACAGAATGGCTTAGAAGGCCACAGGTTCCATCTCTGGGTTAGATAATCAGCATATAGGAGTTCCCATTGACAAAGAAGAGTTTCTCCCTGCATACAAAAGGCCGGTTATATGATGTATGTGTGAGATGCACGATGCTGCATGGTAGTGAGACATGGGCAACAACTGCAGAGGATATGCGATGGCTGGAGAGAAATGAAGCAAGCATGCTCCGTTGGATGTGCAATGTCAATGTGCGTGAACGACCAAGCATAGACGAGTTGAGAGAGAAACTGTGTATAAGAGGGATAAGTTGTGGTGTGCGGGAGAGAAGACTGCATTGGTATGGACATGTGATGTGCATGGAGGATGACCATTGGGTAAAGAAGTGCCAAGAAATCCCAGTAGAAGGAAGATGCAGTAGAGGAAGACCACGAAAAACATGGGCGGAGGTGGTAAGACTAGACATTAGATCACTGGAGCTCACGGAGGAGATGATGAAGGACCGTGACAAGTGGAGAGATGCTGTGCTGAATAGGACCCGTCCCACCCTTGCAAGCAGGGAAAAGCGGACGTAAAATGATGATGATGATCCAGTTTTGAATTCCTCTTTTATGTCCTGGAGGAGGACTATAATGAACAGGGGACTAATGATTGTTTCCTGTTCAGTAGATTCCATCTCAGATGTTAAATTCATCACTGTACTCATTGCTAACCCTCACCTTGAAGACTGCACCAGTTGTTGCTGGCCTGTGTGTTCGTTACTCAAGACACCATTCATCACCTCAGACATTTTATGTTCAGAAAAATTGTTTGTGAATCGATTAATATGTGATGTGAGGCGTTTGTGAACAGAGGTTCCACTCTATTATTAATCCAACACTCTAACCACTCTGCAGCTGACATGGAAGCTAAATACCAGAATACCAGAATAACAGACAGAAGATATTTTCAAACAAACACATAATACAATTGTCTTATGAATAAGAAAAACAAAGGACCCATTGGTGGATTGTAAACTATTCCTTGGAGAACAATAGCATGTTAAGTGCTATGCTATTTGTCTATACAGAACACAGATCTCATTCTTTCTCTTTCTTTTGCATAGACATATCTTTCTCTCTCTCTTTTGTACACACACACACACACACACACACAGAGAGGAAAGCGGACGTAAAATGATGATGATGATGATATATATATATATATCTTTTGTGTATATATATATATATACCTACACCTGACTTCTGTTTTTATTGTTCACACACACACACACATCTTTTGTATAGTCAGATCTCTCTCTTTCTTTCTCTTGTCAGTGCATCAGCATTGTGGGAAAGCAAGCAACAAGTTATGGGGGTGAATGTGTGCATATACACACACACATATCATCATCATCATCATCTTCATTTTACGTCCACTTTTCCCTGCTTGCAAGGGTGGGACGGGAACTGATTCTGGCTTGATTTCTACAGCTGGATGCCCTTCCTAACACCAACCTCATTTACAGTGAGTGCTGGGTGCTTTTTTGCCGTGGCACCTCCACGACCACTTTGCAGTGGAATGATAGGGACCCCAGTCCCTATCATCTCATTTCTACAGCTGAGTAAGCTGGAGTAATGTGAAATAAAGTGTTTTGCTCAAGGAAACAACACATCACCCGGTCTGAGAATTGAACTCACAACCTGTCGATTGCAAGGCCAATGCTCTAACCACCAAGTCATGTGCCTCTATATAAATGTATAAATATATATATATATATATATATATATATACATATACATATATATATATATTAGTGAGACATGGGCAGCTACCGCAGAAGATATGCGACGGCTGGAGAGAAATGAGGCAAGCATGCTCCGTTGGATGTGCAGTGTAAATGTGCGTGAACGACCCAGCATAAATGTGTTGAGAGAGAAACTGTGTCTGAGAGGGATAGAATGTAGTGTACGGGAGAGGAGACTGAGGTGGTATGGACATGTGATGCGCATGGAGGATGACCGATGGGTGAAGAAGTGCCAGGAAATGCCAGTTGAAGGAAGACGTAGTAGAGGTAGACCACGAAAAACATGGGCGGAGGTGGTGAGAACAGACCTCAGATCATTGAAGCTCACGGTGGAGATGACGAGGGACCGTGACGAGTGGAGAGATGCTGTGCTGAATAAGACCCGTCCCACCCTTGCAAGCAGGGAAAAGCGGACGTAAAATGATGATGATGATGATGATGATGATATATATACATATATATATATATATATATACACCCCGTCTAACCTATGCTAGTGTGGAAGATGGACGTTAAAAGAAGATGATGAGATGATATATATATATATATATATAAATTTGAGTATGTGTTGGCTGGTTACTGACACTTCAGTATACAGAGTAGAGCACTCAACGAAGTGAGCTGGTGGGTCTGTTTACTCCGGAGTAGTTTAAGAAACAAGAAGTGTATGCTACCAGTTCTTTGAGTAAACAACACCATACTTCGGGACAGGACATATCAAGAGACCGAAATAACGGAGAAGCTACAATGATGATGACAAAACAAAGATAGTTTAGGGTTTGAGAGGACTCATCAGTTAGGATGAGGATGTAACAACCTCTCTAGTGCGGGTGCCACAATAAAATTCACCAAGTACGTCCTGTAAAGTAGTAGTGGTGATGTCACAATAAAATGCACCCAGTACACTCTGTAAATTGGTAGTAGTGGTGCTACGATAAAATACAGTACACCCTGTAATAAAGCAGTTGACATAAGGAAGGGTGTTTAGCCATTGAATGCATGAGCAAGATGGGTCAGATCATGGCAACCCATCAAACCCATACCAGCATGGAAAACAACTGTGTAATGATGGAGAGGATGTGTGTGTGTATCATAGCTCATACATTGTTCATTTTCCTGACTTTGT
>OZ024757.1:33630370-33662870 GCA_964016885.1 Eledone cirrhosa | reverse complement strand
ATAATGAAAAAGCCTACAAGCTGAAACCGGTACAAATAATGCAGAAATTCCTATTTTGTAAATAAATGTTTTGATGTTATTCTGAGAGAAAGCCCCTTTAGCATTTTCTACTGTTTTTTTTCTGTTGTTTAGAGGCTATATAGACCATCCCGTTGTATAGAAACTATAAATATTTCTTGTATCGATTGCTATATACACTCTGACATGTTGTATAGAGGTGATATACACCCTGTCCTGATGTTTAGAAACTATATACTCATACTCCCTGTCCCGAGGCAATCAATTTGGCAGATTTGTTAGACTGTTGGATAGTTGTTCCAGATCTCTGTATACTTAGATCAAATCCTACTGAGGTTCACTTTGCTTTTCACCCTTTTAGGGGTCGATAAAGAAAGTACCAGCCCAGTGCTGGTGCAGCCCTCTCTGTCCTTCCAGCTGTATCATCCTAGCATCTTGGATGTTCTGCTAGATCAAAAAGAGGAAGCGTTGAGAGGGTGTCTGAGTCTGTGCCTTCTTGTGGCTACATAAGCTCTTAAAACCCTATCATTTCATGCTTTATATCATATATATATATATACTAGCAGAATGGCCCGGCGTTGCTCGGGATTCTAAACATAGATTGGCATGTTTATCCCTCCTTTCTGAAACAGTTTTGTCGTATGTTCACCAATTGATGCAGACGTCCTAATAAAAAATGAAGTCGCCTTGGGTGAATAGGCAAATAATTTTCCATTAAGATGTTTCAAAAGCATGTAATTGCGTTCCCTCTCTTTTTTTGTTGTTGTTTTTGCTGCTGTTGGTGTGATAGCAGCCGTTGGTCGTACTACTAACACAGTCTCGTCCTTCTTCAGCCAATTGTGTATATCCCCTTCTGCCTCATCAGCAATGAGAACAATATTTGCTCTAGGGTTCTTATATATTTGATATATATTTATCCATATCGAGCCTTGTGAAATAAATACGTTTGTTTATATTTTGTTATTGCGTATGCAAAAATGTCTGTACACGAATATATAATTATATATCTATATATTAAAATAACAGATTAAAGTTTAAGCAAAGAATCGCTGCTTTCACCCTTAACGGGATCTTCTGAAACTAAAAAAAATCCATCTGTGAACTCAGAAGTAAATATTTCGAAAAACATTACACACTATATATATATATATATATACATACACTATATAGGGAACACGGTAAAAAGTTCCCAGTTCCACACTGTAAATGTGGTTGGTGTTAGGAAGGGCATCCAGCTGTAGAAAACCTGGCAGATAGTCCTATATGAGTGAGACACGGTCACCTGACCAACCTTGCCTCAAGTGGGACAACTCCTGTCTAACCCATGCTAGCGTGGAAGTGGACGTTAAACAAAGATGATGATGATGATGATGATACACACATACACAGATAGTGTCATAATGTTGTAATGCAGACAGCCAGACATACAGACAGATATTATAAGGGCGCAACGTTATATCTATGTATATATCTAAAAAAAAGACTAAGAATTATAGAGAGAGATCGCTAAATTGCCTAATGTGGTCCCTAGGGCATTGAAAATTTGAAATTTTTCTCACAAAATTCTCACAGGACCATAAGTATTACATGTGTTAAGTTTGAAAACAATCAGTTGGGTGGTTCTTAAGTTTTAGGGAGTCAGACAGACAGACATTCACTGTTTTAGATATATAGATAAATCCAAATATTCGAGGTCTGTGGGTAATTCACTGGCTGGACAGGATGGTAAATAGAGCAGTCACAAGGCATAGGTAAATATCCAGGTTCGAAATACAAACATTGCTGCGTAAGCGTACACACATATATATACACATGGCTCATGGCTTAGTGGTTAGAGCATTGGGTTTGCAATCGAAAGGTTGTGAGTTCGACACTTTATTTCACGTTGCTCCAGTTTACTCAGCTGTAGAAATGAGTTGTGATATCATTGATGCCAAACTGTATCGGCCATAACCTTTCCCTTGGACAACATCGGTGGCGTGGAGAGGAGAGGCTGGTGTGCATGGGCGACTGCTGATCTTCCTCAAACAATCTTGCCAGGACTTGTGCCTTGGAGGGAAACTTTCTAGGTGCAAATCGCATGGTCATTCGTGACCCAAGGGGCTCTTCGATATATATAGTGAGAGCTGACCTCAGATCGCTGAAGCTCACAGAGGCGATGATGAAGGACTGTGATGAATGGAGAGATGCTGTGCTGAATAGGACCCGTCCCACCCTTGCAAGCAGGGAAAAGCAGACGTATGATGATGATGATAAAGCATGAAATATACTACTACAGTGCCCCCAGGACTGTCAGAAGTTACCAATCCAAACAGACGTATACAACCTCTATCATTGTTGTTGTTGGACTTCTGTCCTTTATGAGTACTCCAGTTGATTCAATGAATGGAACAGTCTGCTTGTGAAATTAACATGTAAGTGGCTGAGCATTCTACTGACGTGCGTACCCATAACATAGTTCTCAGGGAGACTCAGAATATCACAATGTGTGTCAAAGCTGACCACCTCAAATTACAGGTACAAGGCATTTTTCCCAGCTGAAGCAACATGGAATAAAGTGTCTTGCTCAAGGACACAATGCAATAGATGATCCAAAAATCGATCTCATGGTCTTATGATCATGAGCTGAACACTCTAACCACATAGCCCCATGCCTTCACATGGCCTGTTGTATAGAAGTTATATATATCCCGTCCATTGTACAAAGCTGTATACAAATATTCGAAAAAATTCGAAATGTTTCTAGTCCGAAGCTTTTCAGATAAAAGACTCCCAATATGTTGTTACTGTTGTTTAGCCCAAGGTCAACTCTGAGCCAGCAGATCTAAGGTTAAGGCAATCCAACATCTGTCCATCACCTCTTCTAATATATCACTACATTGTTGAATGTGCCCATTCAGTTAGACAAGGGATTGGAGTGAAATCTGCCTGCTCTTTCTAGCCAGATGAACAACCACATAGAAGCTCACCCCTCATCGTAGAGAAAATGATGTAACATCTGATTTCATTGGCTGTTGAATATCTGAATGAAATAGAGAGAGAGATGAAGGAATGGTGACTACTACTACTACTACTACCATCACTACTGATACTATACTACTACTACTACCACCATCACTACTGATACTACTACTACTCCTAATAAAAATACTATTACTACTACTAATAATCAAGCTATACTCCTACTACTGATAATAAAAATACTAATAACAATACTACTACTACTAATAATAACAGTAATGAACAATGCTACAACTAATGACTGTTTGTACTTTTGGCACAAGGCCAGCAATTACACCAGTGTATTACTGGTACTTTATCTTATCGACCCCCGTTACTAACATTAATAAACAATACTACTACTACTAGTAATAATAACAATGCTATTGCTACTACTACTAGTAATAATAACAATGCTATTGCTACTACTGCTACTACTACTACTACTGCTACTACTGCTGCTGCTACTACTACTACTACTGCTACTACTACTACTACTGCTACTGGTACTGCTACTACTGCTACTACTACTGCTGCTACTACAACTACTACTACTGGTACTGCTACTACTACTGGTACTGCTACTACAACTGCTACTGCAACTGCTACTGCTACTACTGGTACTGCTGCTACTACAACTACTACTGCAACTACTACTGGTACTGCTACTACTACTACTACTACTACTGCTACTACTACTGCTACTACTACTACCACCACCACTTACACCACCAGACATAAACAGATCAATAAGATGATAGGGAGAAGAACAGAGACAATTCTCACCCAAATGTGAATCATAGCTGAATTTAATGCACACAGCTTCTGACAGTGCTGCTGGTGTCGCTGCTGGGACCCACTGATAGCTTCCTTCTTTACCTCATTCTTCTCTTCGTCTTCTATATTTTTGTCACCTTTTTCTTTTTCTCCCCTCCCCCCTTCTTCTGCCTGTCTATCTATCTGTCTGTCTGTACATTTATCTCTCTCTCTCTGTCCTGCCAGCTATGTCTATCTCTCTATCAATCCATCTATGTGTCTATCGATCCATCCATCCATCGACGGGGTATTAAACAACCCATTTGTGGCGCCTGCCCCCTATTGGGGATTTCGATTGTTGAAATTGTTTGTTTTTATATTTTTTACATGGCTGTATGTAAAATCCCCGGCATGTCTTTGTATTGTTCCCTTTTCTTGTTGCGCCCTTGTGGCTAATAAAGAAATCTATCTATCCATCCATCTACCTGTCTTTACATCTATCTATCTCTCTATCTATCCATTTATCTACCTACCTATCTATCTATCTCTCTATCCCCCCCCCCCAGTTATGTATCTATCTATCAATCTCTCTACCCACCCAGTTATGTGTCTATCTATCTATCTAGCTGTACATCTATCTATCTATCTCTCTACCCATCTAGCTAAGTTTCTATCTATCTATCTATACAATGTATATCAACCACCTAAGACACTGATCTATATAACACCCTCCAACATACTTGCCTTAGCAACATCAATATATGTATGTATGTATATATGATCATTATGATTTAACAAATATTAAATGATCATGATGATTATATATGTATATATACACATATAATATATATATATATATATATATATACACACACATATATATATGCATAATATATATTAGTGTTAGGAAGGGTATCCAGTTGTAGAAAACCTGCCAGACAGTCCTATACGAGCGAGACGACCAATCTTGCTTCAAGTGGGACAATTCCCGTCTAAACCCATGCTAGCATGGAAGATAGACGTTAAACGATGATGATGATATATAGACACACACACATATATATATATATACATAAAGCGTCCAGAAATAGCCGTCGAAACGGCTTGAGCTCTGCCGTCGGGGTCAATCTTTTTCCTATACATAATATATATATATGTATATAAGAACAAAGTGGAGGTGTTACATTGGAGATTTATTGCTCAATCCTGGTTACAAATGTTTCTCAAGCAGCTGGTTCGTGATCTGGGATGGCACCCCCAGACCAGACTCCAAGTTAGCCTGATCCTCAGACCAGTTTTAACAACAAAAATCACATCAAATCTGTGGATGAACCATGATACATATATATACATACATGCATCTATACACACATGAACCAGGCCCTCCACCTTGCCCTACAGGAGACCAGCCTTACCAGAAGGGAAATAGATCTCATTACACTTGCATGTAAAACCCTCATAGAGTTTGACGGCCATCTCTGGGAAAGAAAGGTCAGATCTGACTGCTTCGACATAATGATGGGGGTCTAGTGACTCCACACAATTAACCTACCTCATCGGCATGTTCCTACTACATAACATATGGCTGGGGTTCCTGGGAATAAGGGGCGGGCTCTATAGAGATGATCTTTTCACGGTTCGTGTATATATATATATATATATATATATATATATACACAAAAAGGAGATCAATATTCCCACAGGTACTAAGTACCCCTGGAAATATATAATATATATATATATTCCCTGCTCCTGTTTCTAGCAGAGTTAACGTCCACCTTGTTGATATCTATTTGCCTTGGGTTTAAGGTGATTTCACCATGTGCTTCTCAGCATGATGGTCATGTTGGACATGGCTGTGATATCGGCAAGTATATTGTCTTATTTACCATCTTGATTCTATATTTCCCTTAGAATGGTGAGACTAAACCGCAGAAGAGTACCCGAGTCTCATATGGTTTAATCATAATCGATAGTTTATCTTCAATGATCAATTATATTGAATGATTTTTTCGATGATTGATTACATAGATTGATTTTGAACTACACTCTCCAGGTATGAAATATCGCTATAGGGTTTCACTTGTGATTCCACCTGTGTACATATTGTTCTATAGAATATTTATTTGGTACATATACAATATACCATGTTTCTTACATGATATATAGCTCTTTCCTTCTCTATATATACATATATCTTTTTCATATATATGCAAGTAGGTAAGAAGGTTGGTAGGTATTCACCTTACACTATTCTAATGCTTCTTTGTTCCAGAATATAGTCAACAACAATCATCATCATCATTTTCCGTCCGCTTTTTCCCTGCTTGCAAGGGTGGGACGGGAACTGATTCTGGCTTGATTTCTACAGTTGGATGCCCTTCCTAACACCAACCTCATTTACAGTGAGTGCTGGGTGCTTTTTTGCCGTGGCACCTCCACGACCACTTTGCAGTGGAATGATAGGGACCCCAGTCCCTATCATCTCATTTCTACAGCTGAGTAAACTGGAGCAATGTGAAATAAATGTCTTGTTCAAGGAAACAACACATCACCCGGTCTGAGAATTGAACTCACAATCTTTCGATTGCAAGCCCAATGCTCTAACCACTAAGCCATGTGCCTCCAACAATAACAACAACAATGTCATTTGCACAGATACAATGAATAATTGTTTCTACTTTTGGCACAAGGCCATCAATTACCCAGTGCATTACTGGTACTTTATTTTATCGACCCCGTAAGGATGAAAGGCAAAGTTAACCTCGGTGGGATTTGAACTCAGACCGCAAAGGGACGTAACTATGCTGGAAAGCATGGCGTCCGACCCTCTACCGATACTGCCATGAATAATGATTGCTAATTTAGGCAGTACACCAACAAATTTGGGTAAATCAACCCCAGAATTTGACTGGTATTTTATTTTACTAACCCCAGAAGGACGAAAGGTCAAAGTTGACCTAATTGGGATTTGAATTCAAAATGTAAAGGGCTGCAACTCTATGCCACAAAACATGTAGTCTGAGGCTCTGTCGATACTGCCAATCCCCTACAACCAATAACAATGTTTCTCCTTTGTGGTTCAAGGCTAGCATTTTATTGACCCCGTAAGGATGAAAGGCAAAGCTAACCTCAGTGGAATTTGAGCTCAGAACATAAAGGCCAGTAACTATATACTACAAAGCATGTTGTCTGATGCTCAACCGATTCTGCCAATGGTTTCTTTTATCAGCCACAAGGGCCCAAGATGGTGGGGACAATACAAGGACCAATTACACTACAAAGTGGGGTTTACATCGAGTTAAATGGTTCAAAATCACCAAAAACTTCCCCAATAGGAAGGGAAAACCACCAAGGGTAATTCTGGGTGAAAATCCCCAACAAAAGTCACAGATCACTCTGTATCATCAAAAGCATAGAAAGGCCCCTCTTCCAGTATGTTTTTTCTCTTATCTTAGAAAAGCATAGTCAGTGTAGCTTCAGCTTCATCATCCTTGCCGCTCTCACCCACCTTTCGTGAAAATACAGAAGGCAGAACCTCCCTCTTCGTTCTTACTTTCCACTTAAAGAAGTTAATGAGGGCTTGTGTGGCTGACATCCAGTCGCACCCAACTAAGAAAAATAGCCAAACATATAAGCCATGGGGCATATAATCTCTAAGAGATGGAAACCAGAGGAAAGGCAATGCGGTTCACATTTTTCCTCCTCTTGGAGCTTAAATACCAAATTTGTTTGATTATTGTCCATAGTCAAAAACCTGAACAGAAGCAGTTAACATTGAGTTATCATAAGTTATATATATATATATATATACTAGCTGGCCCCATGCCGTCAAAAATGATGGCTAATTGAAATATCTATACATAATATAAAAAAGAGTTGTTTGTTTGTTGACAGCTGTGATGAATTTTAGAACACTGGAGTTCTATAGGTTCTCACCACCACTCCTTCCTCAGTCATCACATAACTCCCTCCTTCCTCGGTTGATGTTATCACCCCTTCCTTCTTCAGTTGATGTAATCACCCCTTCCTTCCTCAGTTGACATAATGACCCCTTCCTTCCTCAGTTGACATAATGACCCCTTCCTTCCTCAGTCATCTCTACTGCGTTACAGACAGAAACCATGTTCCCAGGAAACACAGTGAAGTGGTTGGTGTTAGGAATGGCATCCAGCTGTAGAAACCAAGCCAAAACAAAACATGATCATGACCTAGTCTCCTGACCAGTCAGACCTCAGCACATGACCAGTCAGACCCCAGCACATGACCAGTCAGGGCCTCAGCACATGACAGCTGCCTAACCCATATAAGCATGGAAAATAGCTGTTAAACTATGATGGTAATGATATATATATATATATATATATATGTATATATGATTGCCATGTGTATCCAGGTTTTTAGAATAGGTACACTGATTAGGTACACTAATAGGGTTGGTATAGGAAGGGTATATAGCTGTAAAACATTGCCTCAACATATCCCATCCAACCCATGCCAGCATGGTAAAGTGGCCATAAAAACGATTAGTACATTCAGCTCACATAAAAGTGGTCATATAGGTGTCACAAGAAGCACCCAGTCCACACTATAAAGTGGTCGTCTTGGTGCCACAACAAGAAGCACCCAGTCCACACTGTAAAGTGGTCGTCTTGGTGCCACAACAAGAAGCACCCAGTCCACACTGTAAAGTGGTCGTCTTGGTGCCACAACAAGAAGCACCCAGTCCACACTGTAAAGTGGTTGTATACCACTACACGCATGCGTACAGATACATATGTATACATATGAGACAGATAAATAGGTGTATATAGAGAGGAAGAAGAGCAGGTATGAAAGAAGAAAGAGAGGCAATATACAAGACAGATAGGTAGATAAAGAGAGAGAGGAAGAGAGAGACAAGAGGAGTGCTGTGGTTGAGAATGACAAAGAAAGAGAGAGAGAGAGAGGTGGTGAAAGAGAGAATGATATAAAAAGGGAGTTGTGTTTGAGAATGACAGGGATATAGAGAGAGAGAGAGAAAGGATATATGTATAGAGAGAGAGAGAGAAAGAGGATATATATATAGAGAGAGAGAGAGTGGAGGAGCTAAAAATGACAGATATATATATAACCAAATAAAGAGATATGTATATATACAGAGAGAGAGGAGCTGAGAATGACAGATATATGGTAGGAGGAGTAGTGTTGTGGCTGAGAATGACATCATCATGTTAGGGGAGTTAATCTATTAATACCTAAAGGAAATCAATATATTTTTCACACACAAATATATATATATATACCCACACACATACAGATATATAAATACAGATACAAACACAGAGCTTTCAACTGATTTAGACAACATACTACAGTTAACTGTCTCCAGTCAATTGTGTGTGTGTGTGTGTGTATATATATATATATATATATATCATTATACGTCCGCTTTTCCCTGCTTGCAAGGGTGGGACGTGTCCTTTTCAGCACAGCATCTCTCCATATATACACACATATCATCATCATCATCATCATCATTTAACGTCAGTTTTTTTCCTACTAGGATGGGTTGGACGTGTGCTCACCGACCAAGTCAATATTTTATCGGAATCACTGACCTCTCAGATGGGCTGGGGACCTGCATCTTGCCAACAACAACCCTGAGCACCCTTTTGAATTCCCTGTGGGGATACCTACAAAGTCAGAAAACAGATCAGTTCCCATGACTTTTGAAAACATTTTTTCATGCTCAGAGTTGCTGAAGCATGGAACAAACTACCTGCATCAGTTGTTGGCTGTCAGGACACTGCATCCTTCTATGCTTCCTGAAATTCACCAACACTACACCTGATATTCCCCCTCCTATATATCATGACTTATAAACTGTTCACTTTCCTGTACATTATTCTATGTACTATACATGCACCTTTGATGAGTTGTAGTGCACCTGAGCACTGTACACAATAATTTAATAATTTTCATTATTATCTCATCTACATTCCTGCACTCTCTTGGGGGCACTTTATTGTGGTACAAGTATTAATAATGTTGTCATGTCTTTGACACAGCTAAATTGCTCAAATTTTCTATGGCTGGATTCTTTTTTTAATACCAACCACTTTACAGAGTGTACTGGGCGTATTTATTATGTAGTTCACCAACACTAAGGAAGTTGTCATACCTTATGAAGCCTCTCAACTCTTTTTAGCATGGGTTCTACAGTTGGATGCCCTTTCTATCTCCAAGTACCTTATAGGGTGTACTGGGTGCATTTTTTTATGGTACCAGCAATAGAAAGGTTGTTGTAACTGGAGGGTCTTCTCAACCCTTTTTGGCATGCTTTCTACAGCTGGATGCTCTTCTTAACATGAACAACTTAGTTGAGTGTGCTGGGTGCGTTTTTCCTTGTGGCACAAGCACTAGGGAGGTTTCTGGTCATAGTTGTGACTGAAGGGCCTTCTCTATTCTATGAGAGGAGGGGGGGGGATTGTAGGGTGGAAATACGATGAGGGGAAGTAAGAGAGATGTTAGGTATATCAAGAAGGGTGAAGAGTTTGGGCAGTGGCAGAGGGATGAAACGTATAGTGTCATGGGTGTAAAGCAGGTGTGGTGGGGTTTACTAGAGTGGGGTGGTGTAGTTTCTAAGGAGGTGTATTGTTAGGTAAACTGGGTATGCTTACCATGTAGATCACCAACACTAGAAGGGTTGTCATGATTTTGATACAACTTAAGACTACTTCTGGCCCTTTATTTGGCCTAAATCACATAGCTAGAGTGAGCTGCTCAACATTACCAGACTTAGACCAATTACATCAGCTGCCAAGTCAAAAGTATATGGGCATATATAAAGATCAACTCATGGTGTAAGTAAGTTATGCCTGGAAGAAAGGTTGGCTGGTAGGAGAAGCAGAGGCTGGCAGCCAAAACGATGGCTTGACAATGTCAACTTATGGACTGGACTTGATCTTTGCTCTTTGAACTCTGCTGCTGGTGATCAAACTTTATGGAGAGAAATATCACATGTCAATGCACAACTGACGGAATATAGCATCACAAGAATGAGAAGACATAACTAGATTTCCTTCCTTATTTCAACCCCTTTATATATAAAATGCACCCAGTATATAGAGTGTAGTGGGTGCATTTTATTGTAACACCAACACTAGATCAGTTGTTTTATTTGAAAGCAAGTGTAATCCTGAGTGACAATAAAAGGGGAGTGTATGAGTGTGTATGTATATGTGTCTTTGTCGTATTTAACAATTGATACCAAACTGGTCCACACCTTGCCACATTTTAAAAGTTTCTTATTGAAATCTTCCAACAGAATTTGATATATGAACCATGTTAAATGACTTTTAGTGTAATGAAATGACAATTTTAGTAAATCCCTCAAAAGTATTCATTAACCCTTTTGATATCAACCTGGAAGGAACGAAGGCACTCTGTCAGTTACGACAAGTGTTCCAGTTGATCCAATCAATAGAACAGCCTGTTCATGAAATTAACATGAAAGTGGCTGAGCATTCCACAGATATGGGTACCTCTAACGTAATTCTCAGGGAGATTTAGCATGACAAGACTGGCCTTTCGAATTACAGGTAAAACTCATTTCTACAGCTTAGTGGACTGGAGCAATGTGAAATAAAGTGTCTTGCTCAAGGACACAACATGTTGAACTCATGAACTTACGATTGTGAGCCAAATACCCTAACCACAAAGCCATGTGCTTTCACTGATATCAACCTCACCCAACCAAAACTAACTCTGATTCTATGAAACAAAACTATCCATTTTCAAAGGTTTCTATTTAAATTACAATATAACATAATTCTATATAAGAACCATATGTTATATTACTATGGTTATTTTCTTTAAATCCCATAACTCTTAATGGAGTCATAGGGGTGCCATATTGACAGGTTTCTTGGAAATTTTAAGCCTGGCAGAGGCCATCTCTCTCCAGGCCTGAGTACAGATTTCTTCCACAGAAGGATTGAAGGTGAGAAAGAGATGTAAAGGAAGAACTAATCCCGGTACTAAACTGGTACTTTTTTTTATCAACCTCGAAAGGATGAAAGGCAAAGTTGACCTCAGAGAGCAGAGAACTGGAAAAGTTGACCTCAACAGGATTTGAATTCAGAGTAGAGAGCTGAAACAAATATCACAAAGCATTCTATCTGACAGTCTATTGACTCTCCCAATTCATCACCTTAACCCTTTAGCATTTAAACCGGCCATATCCGGCTAGAATTCTCTCACCTCTTTCTGTTCAAACTGGTTGTAACTGGCCACTCATACTGACATTAAGGTATTGTTCTCAAAATAAATAATATCAAAATCTCATAGATTCAATATTATGTAAAATATTTATGTGAGCTAAAGACTTTTCTGTGAAAATACAATAGTAAATATAGAGTAGTATAAATGTTAAAGGGTTAAAGAAGAGATAAACATTATATAAATCTGTGGAGGTATGGGCCCAAAACTCCATCTCAGCCTTCATCTTGTTCAAGATACAGAGAAGGCATTTACTATTTCATATGTTCTAACAACTCGGTTGCGTTACTATGTTAGTAATGAAATAATTAATAATTTTAGTAAATTCCTCAAAAATCTTTATTAACCCTTTAGCATTTAAACTGTCTATATTCAGCCAGAATTCTCTCACCTCTTTCCGTAAAACTGGCTGTAACTGGCCTCTCATACTGACGTTAAGGTATTATTCTCATAATAAATAACATCAAAATCTCATAGATTCGATATCATGTGAGATAAAGTCTTTACCACAAAAATACAATAGTATCATCATCATCATTTCATTTTACGTCTGCTTTTCCCTGCTTGCAAGGGTGGGATATATAGAGTAATGTAAATGCTAAAGGGTTAATTAGTTGAAATCAAGTGTATTTCTTTAGAAATATGGACAGGAATATGTTAAAACAAAGGCTCACACCTCATTTTCTCTATCACTAACACATGTCTGTAGCTGCTATCATCATGTTAAATTTGGGCTATTTGTTGTTTTATTTCCAGAATCATCGATAAACCATTCGGGAAAAAAGTTATATTCTGAATTTCTACCGAGATACTGGTATCTGATATCTTTGTATTTCTTGGGCTCCCGACTGAATAAGTACACACTTCTGGAATGAGAAAAAAAAGAAAAAGAAATTATCAGAGTGATACACTTGAAAACAAAATAAACACTCTCGACCTTCACTCCACAGGTAAATACACATACATCATCCTTGCAAGCAGGGAATACACATACATCATCCTTGCAAGCAGGGAATACACATACATCATCCTTGCAAGCAGGGAATACACATACATCATCCTTGCAAGCAGGGAATACACATACATCATCCTTGCAAGCAGGGAAAAAGCGGACGTAAAATGAAATGATGATGATGATGATCATCATCATCTGATGTCCACTTTCCCTGTTAGTGTGGGTTGGACGGGTTTTCACATACCAAGTCAGAACAGAAGTGGGGCTACTGACCTCCCTGACAGGCCTGAGGTTTGCATTTCATTTACATATGGTTCCATGTTCTACTGAGTGCATATTATTCTATCACCAGCAATAGAGAGGTTGCCATGTTCTTGACACAACGGAAGAGGTCTTTCAACCCTTTGTTTGTCAAGCTTGCTATAGCTGTATGCCCTTCATATCACCAACCACCTTACAGCATGTACTGGATGCATTTATTGTGTAGATCACCAACACTAGGGAGGATAACATGTTCTTGACACAACTGAAGAGTCTTCCCAATCCTTTGGCAAGCTTTCTATAGCTTAATGCCCTTCCTATCAGCAACCACTTTACAATGTGTACTAGATCACTAGATCACATACATACACATATATATAATGGTTTCTTTATAATAAGAACAAAGTGGAGGTGTGTTACATAACATATTTATGGCTTAATCCTGGTTAAAAATGTTTCACAAACAGCTGGCTTGTGATCTGGGTTGAAGTTCCAGACCAGACTCCAAGTCTGCTTAATCCTCAGACCAGTGTTATGACAACAAAAACCACATCAGATGTATATAAATATACGCATGTGTAAAATATATCTAACACCAGCATAACATGAAACTTTGAAAAGCTACCTATTGAGAGAGTGTGTGTGCGTGTGTGTGAAAGATAGATAGTTGTCACTACAATAAGAGTTTGGATTGAAAACATGGGAATTTTAAGTGCAAGATTTTCAACAGGAATGGAACAACCCGTGTGTATGCGAGTGTTTGAGTTTCTGTATGTCCTAAAGAAAACCCAGGCTACATCTAGTTGATTTATAAAGCACACAGCTTTATATAATAGACAAATGCATATGAGCCACTACTTCCTTACATAGATACATACCTGTGGTCATTTTCTGTAACAGTCTTTTTGATGAAATTCAGAAACTGGTCAAGGAAATTGAAGCAGACGTTTGGACACCATGAGTTTGGTACATCCTAGAGAAAATATGATAGCAAAATAGAATAGAAGATGAAGTAAGAGAGAAAGAGAGAGAGAGGGATATATATATAGAGGGGAGGTGAAATAAAGGAGAAAAAATGGAATTGCAAAGGTGTTTACTCTAGTTGAGTCTAAACTCTGTCTTAAGCTTGGAGGGCACATCAGGCTGGTGTTTATCCCGGTTTCTGTAGAGTGAGGCAACTGAAAGTACAAGACTCCTCTCTGAAGAGGACGCTGGTCCATCACAAGGATAAACCCCACAGCTATTGCTGGTACTCATTTTCAGCCGAGTATTCTGAAGCAACGTGGAATGAAGTGTTTTGTTCAAAAGCATAACACATAATCCAGTCAAGGTTAGCGAGGGAAACACTAATAAAACTATATATAATTACCTCCCTTGATAATGGAAGCAGTAGCCTCCTCTAATATTTCACCTATTGGAGGAAATAGGTGGGGGGTGAAATTCGAGGGAGGCAACTCAGCATAAGCGATTGTAAAAAATACGTATAGATCAATGATTCTAAACGAGAGACGCAGTTTGATTAAGGGATCTTCTTTGGCCACTTATTCCTGAGAGGGTCGTGGGGGCAGAGTCCTCAAACACTCCCTCCAGTGGGTCCTGTCAGAAGCAACCGTCTCCAACTGGTTCAGCTGGATACCTAAGCGTGAACAACCAAACTCATGGATGTTATCCAACCAGCTTACTCAGGGTCTACCCCTGGGTCTCCTACCTGTTGGTTTCGCCTGTAAAATCTGTCCAGCGATTCTTTCCTTAGACATAGTAACCACATGCCCATAGTATCGGAGCTGTGATTTCTCAATTCGGAAAAGTAGTGGCTCAACCTGGAGTGACTCTCTGCTCCCCAAGCTATGCACTTTATTGAGTAACGTTACTCCAAAGACTCTTCAGAGGAATCCCATTTCGGTCACTTGTATTCGTAATTGTATTCTTTCGGTCATTACCCAAGATTCATGACCATAGGTAAGGGTTGGCATGAAAACCGAATTCAAGACAGCAAGTTTGGCTTTTACACCTACCTTCCTTCTTCTGAATGGTGAAGCTGGTACATTACTGTGAGTAAAATTTGGTAAAGGCAAAGTTGATTAAATCAACCCCAGTACTGAACTAGTATTTTATTGTATAAGTAGCTGCAATAGCTGGGAGCTTACGCATGCGATAGACTGGCACCCAGTCCAGGAGGAGTTTTGTACTCTCAGTCGCTTCACGCTATGGAAACCAGGATAAGCACTGGCCTGATGAGCCTCCAGGCTCAAGATAGACTTTAGACTTAGACTTTCCTCATTAATAAGTTGTTGTTTGGAGCATAACTTAACAAAGATAGTTGTGTAAAATTATGTGGGAAGGATTTTAGATAAATAGAAACACTTTAAAGCAAACAGATTTGGTATTGTAGGCCTAGGGGGTCAGTTTCAGATGGTTTAGTATCTGAAGAGTTAACCCATTAGCATTTACATTACTCTATTTGTACTCTTGTACTATTGTATATTCACGGTAAAGGCTTTATCTCACATAATATCAAATCTATGAAATGTTGATATCATTTATTTTGATAACAATACCTTAATGTTGGATAAGGAGCCATTGGCAGCCGGTTTGAACTTAAAAGAGGTGAGAGAATTCTGACCTGATATGGCCAGTTTAAATGCTAAAGGATTAAAGAAAGATATTGCTAAATTCCTTACTTTGGCCATATCCGACAGTTCATTAATATCATACTTCTGGAGACGATGGACAATCCCGTCATCGTCTCGGAATCCACAGACAATGGTTCCAACCCCAATCAAAAAACTCTGGGCCCACCATTTTATTAGTTTGTATCTGAAAAGAAAGGAAGAAAGAAAATATGCTCATGAGTGAAGATGCTATAAAATAGCTGATAAAATAATTGTTTCTACTTTTGGTACAAGGCCAGCAATTACTCCAGTGCATTACTGGTACTTTATTTTATCAATCGCATAAGGATGAAAGGCAAAGCTAACCTCGGCAGGATTTGAACACAGGATGTAAAGGGCCATAACTCTATGCTGCAAAGCATGATGTCTGGCGCTCTACCGATACTGCCAATCCATCAAATAATACTGATCCATTAAGTAAAGGGATTTGACATCTCTTACCATCTTAAATTAACCCTTTAGCATTTACATTACTCTATATATATACTATTGTATTTTTGTGATAAAGGCTTTGTCACATGATATCGATCAAATTTATGAGATTTTGATAATGATATTATTTATTTTGAGAATAATACCTTAATGACAGTATGAGTGGTCTGTTATTGCTGGTTTGAACTGAACGAGGTGAGAGAATTCTGGCTGGATATGGCTGGTTTAAATAACCAAATCACAGCTTTTTAACCCTTTAGCATTTAAAAAAAACCAATATCAGGGCAGAATTCTGTCACCTCTTTCTGTTGAAACTAGCTGTAACCGGCCACTCATACTGACATTAAGGTATTGTTCTCAAAATAAATAATATCAAAATCTCATAGATTCGATATTATGTGAGGTAATTATGTGAGATAAAGCCTTTACCGTAAAAATATAATAGTAAATGTAGAGTAATCATCATCATCATCGTTTAAAGTCCATTTTCCACGCTAGCATGGGTTAGACAGATTGTCTTATTTGATGCAAGTTGGATCAGGTGACCGTGCCTTATGCATATAGAGCTGTTCTACGGCTGGATGCCCTTCCTAACACCAACCTCATTTACAGTGTGTGCTGGGTGCTTTTTGTCATGAAACCTACATGACCACTTTACAGTGTGGGCTGGGTGCTTTTTGTCATGACACCTACATGACCACTTTACAGTGTGTGCTGGGTGCTTTTTGTCATGACACCTACATGACCACTTTACAGTGTGTGCTGGGTGCTTTTTGTCATGACACCTACATGACCACTTTACAGTGTGGGCTGGGTGCTTTTTGTCATGACACCTACATGACCACTTTGCAGTGTGTGCTGGGTGCTTTTTGTCGTGACACCTACATGACCACTTTACAGTGTGGGCGGGGCTCTTTTTGTCGTACACGATCACAATATCTATATATAAATTTCTGCGATTGTCATAACACGTATAGAGAGAGGAGTAGTTTGACTAACTCATACTACTTCTCTCGCTTTTCGTCTGCTACCTGCGTGACTGTATGTGTGTGTAAAAGGAAGGAAGGTGAACAAACTATAGCAAAATAGCGGCTGGCGTTCCATTTCTTAAGCTGTGTATGTGTTTGTGTGAATGTATCTCTGAGTGTGTATTTTTGCAGGTGTGTCTGTGTTTGCATGTTTATATTTATATAAACTTCTGGCGTCACGCAGTAATACAGGGTACCCGACCTCCCATGGGTACATGCTGAAGCATATAAACAATATGCCCCCCCCCCCCACCGCAAGGTGGTCGTGGAGGTGCCACGGCAAAAAAGCACCCAGCCCACACTGTAAAGTGGACGTGTAGGCGCCACGAAAAAGCACCCAGCACTCACTGTAAATGAGGTTGGTGTTAGGAAGGGCATCCAGCTGTAGAAATCAAGCCAGATCAGTTCCTGTATGAGCAAGGCATGGTCAGCCGACCAGACACTGCCCACAACAGGACAACCCGTCTAACCCATGCTAGCGTGGAAGAACGGACGTAAAACGGTGATGATGATGACTCATACTTTTAAATGTATATACAGCACTCACTGTAAATGAGGTTGGTGTTAGGAAGGGCATCCAGCTGTAGAAATCAAGCCAGATCAGTTCCTGTATGAGCAAGGCATGGTCAGCCGACCAGACACTGCCCACAACAGGACAACCCGTCTAACCCATGCTAGCGTGGAAGAACGGACGTAAAACGGTGATGATGATGATGCACATACACAGACAAAAAAAAACACACAGTCCACGGTGTAAAGTGGCTGTGTAGGTAACACGGTAAAAACCTCCCATTCCACACTGTAAACGTGGTTGGTGTTAGGAAGGGAATCCAGCTGTAGAAAACCGGCCAGGCAGTCCTATACGAGCAAGACAACCAATCTTGCCTCAAGTGGGAAAATTCCCGTCCAAACCCATGCTAGCGTGGAGGATGGACGTTAAACGATGATGATGATACACATACGTATCAGCATGTCGAAAAAAAACCTAGTGTATATATATTTTGAATACCTTCTGAAATTGTCATTTTGAGAGGAATTATATATTTCTCTGGATGTTTTCAGTTCCACATATTTTTTCTGCTTTGGATCGATACAGTCAACTTCTCCAGCAAACACTGCAAAACAGGCACCATTAAATAAATAAATTTAATAAAGTCACCTCATACACCCTCCCATGACAAAAAGCACTAAGTCCACACTGTAAAGAGGTTGTGTAGGTCACACAACAAAAAGCACCCAGTCCACACTCATTAGCTGAGTGAGAACAAATTTTTGTTGTGGCACCGGTACTACCACCCAAAAAGAAAGACTGGGTGCATTTGTCATGGTACCAGCACTACCACCTAACAAGAAGGACTGGGTGCTTTTGTTGTGGCACCAACATTTCCACTTAACAAGGACTGGGTGCATTTGTCATGGACCAGCACTACCACCTAACAAGAAGGTCTGGGTGCATTTGTCATGGACCAGCACTACCATCTAACAAGAAGGTCTGGGTGCATTTGTTGTGGTACCAGCACTACCACCTAACAAGGACTAGGGGCTTGTCATAGTACCAGCACTACCACCTAACAAGAAAGACTGGGTCCATTTGTCATGGTACCAGCACTACCATCTAAAAAGAAGGACTGGGTGCTTTTGTTGTGGCACCAGCACTACCACCTAACAAGAACGACTGGGTGCTTTTGTTGTGGCCACACCTTACAGGACCAAGATAGTGATTTTTGTCATGGCACAACTACTACCACCTTACAGGATAGACTGGGTGCCTGTTGTTTTGGCATCAGTTCATCCACCTTACATGGTGAACTGGGTGCTTTTTGTTGTGGTGCCAGCACGACCCTCTTACTGAATATTTTTGTCATAGCAGAAACCTTTCTGACAAGGTGAACTGGAAGCTTTTTGTTGTGGCACTAGTTCTACCACCTTGCAGAGTGGACTGGATCATCATCATCATCGTTTACCATCTACTTTTCCACGCTGGCATGGGTTAGACAAGTTATCCTGTTGTGAGCAATGCCATGATCAATCAGGTGACCATGTCTTGCTCATACAGAACTAACTTTGGCTTGGTTTCTACGGCTGGATGCCCTTCCTAGTGCCAACCTCCTCTTTACAGTGAGTACTGGGTGCTTTTTGTTGTGACACCTACATGACCACTTTACAGTGTGGGCTGGGTGCTTCTTGCGACACCTACACGACCACATTTCAGTGTGGAATTGGTGCTTTTTGTTGAGACACCTACACGAGCACTTTACAGTGTGGACTTGGTGCTTTTTGTTGTGACACCTACATGACCACTTTACAGTGTGGACTAGGTGCTTTTTGTTGTGACACCTACATGACCACTTTACAGTGTGGACTTGGTGCTTTTTGTTGAGACACCTACACGAGCACTTTATAGTGTGGACTAGGCACTTTTTGCTGACACACGTTTTATAAAAAAAAAAAATACCTTCTCACCTAAAGAATGGCTATTCAAGCGGGTTCTGACGACTGAAGAGAAACTTTCACAGTTGTTAACAATTGCTGTTGTGTCTGGTTTCATATCTATTCTAGCTAAAAGACAAAACAATATGAAATACACTGAAAAGAAATTTTGATAGAATTTTCTCAATATTATCATAGTGTTCTTTCAGAATACTCTACCAGTTAACTTACAGCTTAACCCTTTAGCATTTAAACTGGCCAGAATTCTCTCACCTCTATGAATATTGAGCATTTAACCATTTTGTTACCAACCCAGCTAAAACCAGTTCTGGTTCTATGTAATAAAGTCACCCATTTTAAATTAAAATCTTCCAACATAATTATATATAAGAACCTCTGTTAACCCTTTAACATTTAAACCATCCGTATTCAGCCAGAATTCTCTCACCTCTTTCTGTTAAAACCAGCAGTAACTGGCCACTCATACTGATGTTAAAGTATTGTTCTCAAAACAAAGTACCAGTAATGGACTGGGGTAATTGCTGGCCTTCTGCCAAAAGTAGAAACAATTATAGTATATTGAGTGACCATATAGTAGCAAGGCCCTTAATACTTACACGAGGTGAGATACTGTTCAAATTTTACACCCCAATAACACATTTCCTTTTGCCTGTCTGAACAGTTAGCCTCTTGAGCAATTTTCTCATCAGTTTCATATTCACACAGGAAAAAGGTGTCTTTGTATCGTGTGACCGCAAGAAGCCAGCCATCACGGTTTTCATAAGGGGTACACAACAGCTTCGTAAGACACCCTCTCCAGCTGATGAAGTCAGTGTGAAGATTGTTTCTGAAAAAAAAAAATTAAAATAAAATCAAAAAAAAAATCTGAAAGCTGATGAAATGCTGATGATAGTGATGATAATTGTTTCTACTATTGGCACAAGGCCAGAAATTACCCAGTACATTACTGGTACTTTATTTTATCGACCCCGTAAGGATGAAAGGCAAAGTTAACCTCGGCGGGATTTGAACTCAGAATAGCAAGGGCCGTAACTCTATGCATCAAAGCATGGCGTCCGACCCTCTACCGATACTGCCAAAATGATTATAATTTGGATGATGATAATGATCATGATGTTCTTGATGGTGATGATGATGGTCATGAAATGAGAATTTCATCACATAAGGTTTTGGACTGAGAGCATAAAGAACCATAAACATGCAGATTAATACCAACATCCATATGTATGTGTATGTGTGTTTGTGAGTGACTGAGAAGGGGGGGGGGGGGCGCATACAAAATGAATCCAGTGAACAGGATGAGATATTTCAATTTTCTTCATTCGAGATGTATTTGTCAATGTTTGGTGCCATGATAAAAAGCACCCAGTACATACCATAACCAGGTTGGCGTTAGGAAGTGCATCCAACCGTAGAAACCAAGCCAAAACATAGATCTGTATAAGCCAGTGATTTCCAATGTGGGTTGCACACCTCACAGGGAGACAATTTGAAAATGATATTAATGAGAACAAACTTAAGGTTTTACTTTATTACTTTTACACCAAGGCAAGTTTGGTACACATTACTGTCAGAAATGCCTGTCTCACCTCTACACATGTTATTGTGTATCTGGCACAACCTATATGGTACACATTACTATCACTCTTAGCATCACTCAGCAAGACCTTTGTTAGTTGCTCTCCAGCTATATATTTAAAGCTGTACATAGCTATGGTGCGGCCACACTTAGAATTTGCATCACCAGTCTGGAACCCCTATCTTGCTCGGAACATTGACCGCCTGGAAACTGTTCAGAGACATGCAACCAAGCGAATACCCTCCATCAGGCATCTACCATACTCTGAATTCCTTGCTTCCCTGGGCATGGATACATTGAAACTCCGTCGTCTGGCAACTGACTTGGTAAATACCCACAAAATTATTAACCATCTTGCCAACAACAACCCTGAGCACCTTTTTGATGTCCATGTGTCTGACACACGTGGGCATGCCCACAAAGTCAGAAAACAGCACAGCTCCCATAACTTTCGGAAACATTTTTTCACGTTCAGAGTTGCTGAAGCATGGAACAAACTACCTGCATCAATTGTTAGCTGTCGAAACACTGCATCCTTTAAAACCTCCATGCTTCCTGAGATTCGCCAACACTACACCTAATATTCCCCCTCCATACACATACACACATGTATACCATGACTCATACACTATTCACTTCCCTGACATTTGTATATTATTCTATGTACTATACATGCTCCTTTGACGAGTTGTAGTGCACCTGAGCACTTTACACAATAATTTCATTATTATTATTATCAGAAACTCCTGTCTTACCTCTACACGTTATTATGCATCTGGCACCACCTATATGGTACACATTACTGTCAGAAACTCCTGTCTTACTTCCTCTACTTATGTTATTGTGTATCTGGCACCACTTATATGGTACACATTACTGTCAGAAACACCTCTTTCATATGTTATTGCGTATCTGGCACACCTATACAGCACTTTGTTTACATCATTGCTGTTTTCATATCAAGGAGGGTCGGGGACATAATTTTTTAGATGTTGAGGTGGAGCATTGTACACAAAAGGTTGGGAACAACTGGCATAAGCAAAACGTGGACACTTGAAATGAATTGTCTCAATGTGACAACCTGTCTAACCCATGCAAGTGAAGAAAATGCACGTTAAATGGTGATGATGAAAAACAAAAGAGAAATAGTACAGACACTTACTCAGTAGTAGTCTTGCTGCTTTGGTCATCAGTGTGAGGGGGTACAGGTGTGGAAAGGGAAAACACGCTCCGATGTCGACTGATCCAATGGAATATATTATCTAAAAAAAACTTCTTGCTTTCGTCTTTCTGTATCATATCTTTGTAACCGATTCTTAAATCCATAACAACATCATCAGGTGTTTCAGGTTTGATGTAGTACTTCAAATGGCTTTTATTGTGGATCATTTTCAGTTGTAAATCCAGTCCGAAGTAACCGATTTCTTTAGGTTGGCGATAAAACGGGAACTTGTAATCGTAATGTGTTCGTGGTTGTAAAGAAAACGATTGTTTTTTTGAGGTTTCATCTGTATTTGCACTGCAGTGCCGAATTTTGTTTCTCGAATACATACCGATGGTAATTTAATAAACAGACAGAGATATGTCAATGCCAGATTAAGTTAGTACAGGGCCAGGAGCATATACTAAAAAGGTGTCCTAAATTAAAAAAAAGTGTAATATAAAAGTTAAAGTCTATATAATACTGTAGTGTGAAGTATTTAGAGCAAGGGGGAACCCCTGAAAATGGGTGTGGGGGTCCATAACAAATCCTACTCTTGATACTAGGTTAAACCGGAACTGCGATTAATACATAATAATTGTTTGTACGTGTGACACAAGGCCAGCAATTATCCAGTGCATTACTGGTACTTTATTTTATTGACCCTGTAAGGATGAAAGGCAAAGTTAACCTCGGAGGGATTTGAACTCAGAACGCAAAGGGCCATGACTCTATACTGCATAGCATGGTCTCTAACGCTCTACCGATACTGCCGATATATAATAATGTTTATTTTTTGCCCATTGTTGTTGTGGAGTTTCATTGAGTATGCTGGTCTTTTCACGCTTTTTTTTTTTTTTTTTTTTGCAGTTCGTTAACACTTCTCTGTGTGTACAGGGCCTATGAGAGGAGGGTCCAGTCAGTACTTTGTCCCGGGGCCCAAGAGCTAAGAAGGCTCCACAGTAACCATGCAACATCCATTTTGAGAAAAATCTTTGCCTGCGTCGAACCCCAAAGCTGTCTTGTACCGCCTTGCAAAATTTCTCTTGGAGGCCCTGTGTATGTGTATGTTTAAGAAGCAGGCAATCTACAACTATGTATCTACTACTTATAAAAACATCGTACGTTTTAAAATATATCAGCAACTTATAACCGTTGCTAATAACAATCTTGAAAGAGGCTATGTAGCTGATCCCGGTAAAATAAACTCCCAGGCTATGTAGCTGGTAAGAGTGAGGCACCATTAGTTGCGGCCTTTTAAGGTCTGAGTTAAGACAATTTGAAATTTTTCCCACCATCATTTGTTAAAAAACAAGTTAAAATCATTTAGTCGTCCATTGGTAACATACGTTACGCTTTAGTTACACACACACACACATATCTACATGTAAATATATAAAAAAATACAGACAACAGAAATGCATACAACCACACACACATCTAGTCATACATATTCATAGACACATTATACAAAATAATTATTGCATACACACACATCTATGAATGATTGAGGAAGGAAGGGGCTGGTGAAATACTATAGCGATATGTGTGTTGCGTTCCTTTAGGGTTTACCGACTACATAGCCTATTCGAACAATCTTAGAAGTTAGGTCAATATCTGAACTTTATGGTATTGATTTTCCAATGGTATTGGTTTTCCTTTCTTCATTAAACCTTGGTTTACACATTCTATATTCATTAGAAAAGAAATAATTTATCTAACTATTTTGAATTGTTTTAATACCTACTAATTAAGATATATCAAGAATTAAAAGAAGAAAAAGAATAGCCTACCTGATTTATTCCTGTGAGTATCCATGTGTCGGTGATTACGTAAAAATCGGTGTCGATTTAAAATAACCAACCGGTGTCGATTAAAAATAATTAACTAGTGTTTTATTCATATTTATATATATGCATATATATATATATATAATTAAGTTAAAGATGTACATCCATATATGTATACTGAAATACTAGTATGTATATGAATACACACACGTATACATATGTAGATGTACCAAGTTTTTTCACTGGTCACTTTACTGTGAGTGGCCAGCTATTCTGTATGTAAACACACAGACAAACCGGTTTTTAGAGTCAAACGAAATTTAATTTCGTTTCGTTATTTGTTTTTATATATATATATATATTGTTATACTTGGGGAGGGTCATATTTGTGTAATATTGCCAGAATTAATAACAGAACACACTCACTGTTTGGTTGGTTTTCGCTTTTCGCTTCCGTGTCTTTTATATCGGTAATCTAATTTATTCGGTCCTCAATGTTGCCATTGACTGACCGACGGTTAAAAATAATACAGATACAATATAGACACAAACACATATATATATAGTTTATCAAAGTTCTTTCGTTGCACATCTGCAACATCGTCAGTGGTGCTATAGATTCCTCCCGTTGCATTGTATTTCTACGCCATCTTTATTTATTTAGTCTATATACAATGCAACAAGAAAATATTTTTATAACTGATATAAAGCACTTAACAAATTATTGGAGTAAAAACACGATATATTAACATTCTTTAAGGGTATGTCAATATTTATTTATAAAACTGATCTATATTATATTTTATGATGAAAGCACACCATAATTTAACTTAGTGTCCTTGAAATATGTATAATGAAATAAATATGGTTTTATAAATATAGTTTCCATTTGTTAATATATCGTATATATATATATATAATAAGTACACATATATATAAATATAATAAGTACACACATATATATATATATATAAATATAATAAGTACACATATATATAAATATATAGTAAGTACATATATGAATATATATATATATAATATGTACACATATATATATATATATATATATATATAATATGTACACATATATATATCATATGTACACACACACACACATATATATATCATATGTACACACACACACACATATATATATATATATATATATATATACATATACATATATACATATACATATATATATATATATATATATACATATATATATATATAATATGTACATATATATATATATATATATACAATCCAATTCCTTCTATAGATAACACTAGGTCACTCGTTAATAATCTCTCTAATCGCAATTGCCCTATTAAAAATAAATGTCCTCTCAACAACCAGTCTTGATAAAAACTTAATTTACGAATGTAAAGTTATAACTGACACCAATTCCTTCACCTATTTTGGCTCCACTTCCACCTCTTTTAAAGCTCGTCTTTATAACCATCTTTCGTCTTTTAAATTCAAACTTAAAAGAACCAACACGGCTCTCTCAGAACTCATATGGTCCTTGAAAGACAAAAATATTAAATCTAGTTTACCTTAGCAACATGTCAAAGATACAAATGGCAGCTTGATATCATCATCATCATCATATATATATAAATATATCATCATATATATATATATATATCATCATATATATATATATATATCATCATATATATATATCATCATATATATATATATCATCATATATATATATATATATCATCATATATATATATCATCATATATATATATATCATCATATATATATATCATCATCATCATCATTTTACGTCCGCTTTTCCCTGCTTGCAAGGGTGGGACGGGTCTTATTCAGCACAGCATCTCTCCACTCGTCACGGTCCCTCGTTATCTCCACCGTGAGCTTCAATGATCTGAGGTCTGTTCTCACCACCTCCGCCCATGTTTTTCGTGGTCTACCTCTACCACGTCTTCCTTCAACTGGCATTTCCTGGCACTTCTTCACCCATCGGTCATCCTCCATGTGCATCACATGTCCATACCACCTCAGTCTCCTCTCCCGTACACTACATTCTATCCCTCTCAGACACAGTTTCTCTCTCAACACATTTATGCTGGGTCGTTCACGCACATCCAACGGAGCATGCTTGCCTCATTTCTCTCCAGCCGTCGCATATCCTCTGCGGTTGCTGCCCATGTCTCACTACCATGCAGCATCGCGCTCCTCACACAGGCATCATACAACCAGCCTTTCGTACGCAGGGAGAAACCCTTCTTCGTCAACAGAGGAAGCAGCTCCCTAAACTTCTTCCAACCCGTCCTTATTCTAGATACTATGGCCTCGGAACACCCTCCTCCCATGCTAATCTGATCTCCTAGGTACCGGAAGCTATCCACCACTTCTATTGCGCCCTCTCGCATTTGAAAAATGTGTCTATCAGTGCGACTTCTACTGTCTAATTTCCCTGTACATCTAATGCATACATATTTCTACCTACCTGTAATTGTTTGCCTTCTATCGCGCTACATCTCTTGTGTACCCAGGACCTGCATTGTGTGCATTTTATAGAATGTATGCCAGTTCCTTTTCTGCATATGGAACATGGCCATTTCCCTGACGGAATCAGGGTTTTGTCCTCTTTTCTACTCATCAACATTTTTGTCTTAGCTAGATTTACTCTCAGTCCTCTTGCTTCCAACTGCTGTTTCCATAGCCGGAATTTATTCTCTAGCTCCTCTACTGATTCTGCTATAAGAGCCAGATCGTCAGCATAGAGAAGTTCCCATGGACAGCCAGTCTTAAACTCCTCTGTTATGGCTTGGAGGACTATAATAAACAAGAGCGGGCTGAAGACCGAACCCTGATGTACTCCTACTTGTATCTGGAATTCCTCACTAAACTCCATTCCTACCCTGACTTTACTGAGAGTACCTCTGTACAAAGTTTGCACTGTCCTCACAAGCCATTCCTCAACACCTAGCTTCCTTAGGGACCACCAGATGACAGATCGGGGTACCCTATCAAAGGCCTTCTCTAGGTCAACAAAGGCTAAGTATAGTGGCTTATTCTTCTCTAAGAACCTCTCTTGCATTTGTCTCACCAAGAAGAGGGCATCTGTTGTACTCTTCCCAGGCACAAAACCAAACTGCATCTCATCTAGTTTGACCCTTTCTCTAATTAGTTGTGCTAAAATCCTTTCTGCCACTTTCATAACCTGATCTATCAGTTTTATACCCCTATAATTGCTCCTCTCCAAAGCATCCCCTTTACCTTTGTAGCAATTTATGAGAATACTGCTGCACCAGTCTTTGGGTATGACACCACCATATATAGCCTGATTGATGATGCGTGCAACCAGTTTAGTGCCTATGTCCCCTGATGCCTTCAGCATCTCAGCAACTATTCCCGATGGTCCGGCCGCCTTACCATTTTTCATTTCCCTAATCGCCTCTTGGACCCTATATTCATCAATCTCAATAGCTGGTCCCTCTGTCGGATCTACCAAGGGTAATTTCTCTCTCTCCCATTCGTTCTCCACATTCATCAGTCTCTCATAATGACATTTCCAGGCCTCCTTTTTCTGGTCATTCGTGACACTAAGTACACCGGCATCATCCCGGACACATTTATCTCCAACAACATCCTGATTTGTATTGACACACTGCCTTGCAATGTGGAACACCGCACGCCTCTGATCTTCCCATCGCAGAACATTGGCAAACCTCCTACTCTCTGCCTCCCTGCGTGCTAAGTACACCTGACGTCTAGCTTCTCTCTTAGTGGCTGTATATTCTTCCCTACTCCCACCCTTTTTTTTTTTCCCCAAGCCTTCCATGCTAGTCTTTTGTCTCTAATAGCCTTATCTACTGTGCTGTTCCACCACCAGGTCACTCTCTGTCTGGTTGGAGCTCTGCTCCAGCCACAGGTTTCATCAGTAGCCTGCAGCAAGTTGTCACATAAGAACTTCCAGTTATTATCTATGTCATACGTCTCTAAATCGTCTTCTTTTTCGTCATATACATCTTGAAGGGCTTTCCTAAATTTGTATTTTAGTGAAAGGTCTTTTAGCTTCCAGACCTTTCTTCTCCACACCTTCCTATATGTCTCATTCCATCTCTTGCTTACTGAGATATCACTAACAACTAACCTATGCTGTGGGGTACATTCTTCCCCAGGGTATGCCTTGGTATTAGACACTATCTGCCTGTCCCGCTGCCTAACTAGCAGGAAGTCAATCTGGCTTATGTGCTCACCAGATTTGTAGGTTATTAGGTGATTGGCAGGTTTCTGGAAGTTTGTGTTGCAAATAGTCAATGTACTCGCATCACAAAATTCAAGAAGTCTCACTCCTTCATTTCTTGAACCGTAACCGTGCCCACCATGTACCCCAGTGTAACCATCCTGGAGCTGTCCAACATGACCATTGAAGTCTCCTGCTAGCATAACGATGTCTCCGTCCTCTGTCATTGTGGTTGTTTGCAAAAGTTGCTCATAAAAGCAGTCTTTCTCATCTTTGCCTAGGCCTGCTTGGGGAGCATAGACCGAGATGATTGTCAGTAGTCTCCTACCTACAACTAATCTAAGCTTAATTATTCGATTACTAACTCGAACTACCTCTATTGTCTTATTGATCCATTTCTCAGCCAGGAAAATGCCTACTCCCCCTAACCCATCATCCTTACCTACCCAGAATAGCTTAAGACGCTTGCCTACGACTAGTCTCGCAGAGGCACCTCTGTACATATTATATATATATATATACATATTATATATATATATATATATATATGTACATATATATATATATATATATATATATATATAATATGTACATATATATATATGTACATATTATATATATATATATATATATATATGTACATATTATATATATATATATATATGTACATATTATATATATATATATATATGTACATATTATATATATATATATATGTACATATTATATATATATATATATGTACATATTATATATATATATATATGTACATATTATATATATATATATATGTACATATTATATATATATATATATGTACATATTATATATTATATAGTTGGGGTTAAGTTAAGTTGGGCCAACTTAACTTAACCCCAACTATTTGATAGAAGTTATTTCCTACTTCTATGCACTGTCAATATCCCTTCTACTTTTTATATGCTTGTGTTTGTTAAAGAAACATTCTCTGATTTAGAAACCACGATCTTTTCGCACCATCGTTGTAGTAATTCATGCTAAATGTTTTGTCTGGTCTATTGTCAATAAGTGGCCTTGTTTTCTGATTATTAACAAAGTTAAGTAGTCTACTGAATTGACAGGCTAATATGGATGTGAGAGTTGTCTAATCTTGGTCAGAGTTGTCTAATCTTGGTCAGAGTTGTCTAATCTTGGTCAGAATTGTCTTCATTATTGCCTATTTATAAGTTTTGTTTAATTGACGATAGCTTTAAAATCTATTTCTTAGGCCTACAAACCTTATATCAGTGTCCCTTCTTTTGACACTTTCTACGAGTGAATCCTTAAATTGACATTTTATTTTGGGTTGTGCTGCCTTATTCCACCTATAACATCTTGAAGTAGATATAGTTAAAAACAGGTCCTTGACTGTGAAGACTAACATGAGTTATGTTGAATATAATTGTTGAGCTTTATTCAATCTAAGAGAAGAAAAAGGAATTATAAGTCAAGTGCAAAATTAACGTTTAAAGGCATAGGAAAGGTGTCTTGCTTTCTCTCCTGTAAAATAAATAGGCTGTAGGATTGACTCAGTCAGATTTAAATGCACACATGACGGTAAATACGACAATAGTTAAGTGTCTATAACAAATACGAGAATAGTTAAGTGTCTATAACAACCACGCATTTAAGAGACTGAAAACCTTACTAATGTGTTTTTATTTTGGTACTTGAAAAGAAAATTTAAAAACAAATTATATATTTAATTTCACGTAAGTCAAATACAATGTATTTAAAGGAATCTACAGGTGGAGTTGCAATATCTGCCAGGATTTTTGAGATAGTGAAATATATAATTTTTTTAAAATTAAAACTACTTTTCAAAGGAATAATAAAGATATACACACACACATCTCTAGTGGAGACATTTCTGAGATTGGATACCCTATCGATGTATGTATTTTGTCACTGAAAAGTTATCAAAAAATTATTATTATATATACATGTGTGTTTTTGACGTAAGTAAAATGAATCTATATATGAGGTTTTCGATACCTGCCAGAGCTTATGAAATAGTAAAATAATATTTTTTTTTCCAATTATGTCAAACATCATATGTGGTTCTTTATTAAAGAAATGCTAAAATAGATTAAAAAAATTTGCACAGTAGAATTACGGCCGCTTGGTGGGCGTGTGGAGAACAAGATATTATTGTTACAGAAAGACGTAAACACCGAGTTCCATGAAGCCGACATTCTGGACAAGAAGGACTAGACATAATGAGAAGTGTTGGCTTTATGGAGATTGATATAACTTTGGGGGATGATACGAGGAGAGGCAAGGTTGTGGAGAGTGTCTTAGTGGAAGAGATGACATCAGAGCAGTAACCTCCAAAGAGATGCAATGATAGCATAGTTAAGAATATATATAACAAACATATACTATAAATTTAACAAGTCAAACTACAGTTATACTCTAGCACAGAAGACAAATAAAACTTTACCTCTATCATGCACGTCGTATCCAGTATGTTGTTATAAGAAAACCGGTGAAACACTAAGTATTCCACCGGTGTAGCAATTTTATATTCTCTCTGCTTCATTGTACCACCCAGTAACATGAAACTGTGTTCAAATCCCTGGGAGGTAGAATTACGTCACATTAAAATAAACGCACTGGGGTCAGTTTGAATATTGATTTCATGTGAAAAATATATACATATTATGATTGTACTCCGAGCTATCAATATTGAAACAATTCTAATGTGCCAATAACATTTATATATATACACAGCAACAGTGTTTTCGATCTTTCTTACTTTTTTATTCACACTCTACAGTCGCTTTAACTCTGGAATAAAAGCCAACACGAGACGAACGTTAACTGCAGTTACCCACGAAATTAACGTACGCACAAATGAATATATTATATATATATATATATATACTACTACTAAAGTGTATGTAAAATTAAAAAATAAATACTTAAATTCAATTTATGTATAATTACACATACAATATGTTTTGTTGTAAAACCCTAAATAATGATTTAAGAAATGATGTCAATCTCTTTGTACAGAGAAAAACAATTTATATATATGCATTGTGTGTGCGTGTATACTCCATTTAAGACAGCGAAAAACCCAGTACCTCCTTCAAAGAATGCCAAATAGTTTATGCCTAAGGTGTAACACTAATTAAGTTACCGGTGTAGATATTTCAGTTGAACCCTGCTACAACAAACTCCTCGGTAATTTGCAATCGAGTTCAGAGTGAGGGTTTTAAAACAGAATTCTGTTTGGAAAATAGTAAATTCTAAACCTGCTAGAAATAGCAACCAAATGTCGTACTTTGGGTACGAGGTGCGACTCGTCAAACCTCTTCTAATATATATATATATATGCGTAAGTAGATTCACGGGTCGCTTCGGGAGAAACCACAATAAATACGATGTACTCAATAGATTGGCACAGTATATATATATGTGTGTGTGTGTGTATATGTATATATATATATATATGTATAAATGTATATATACATATAAATACTTATATATATACATAAATATATATATACACATACATAGATATATATGTGTGTATATATATGTGTGTGTCTATTTCTCTCTCTCTATATATATATATCATTATTACTTAGGTTCTAAGGAATATTCCGCGAATAATTGGTCCCGCGAATGCCGGGGTTCACTGTATATATATATATATGTCCTAAGGCTCTGATACCATCAACACCATAAACGCAGAGCTGGCATATCTAAGAACTGATTGCCTGATGAGGTCATAGCCATTCAATGGCTATCATCGAAATATATATAGCCGTAAATAAAAGATTATGAGTTCATGCAATTGACTTGTTTCGTCACTATACATATATATATATATATATATA
>OZ024757.1:33617870-33620370 GCA_964016885.1 Eledone cirrhosa | reverse complement strand
TAGATTTAACACTTCATTGTTCGCAAGTGTTTTTTATCTGATGAGAATGCAAGTATCATCCCATGATAAAATACATGGAACTCTTTTAACCATCTTTTGATCTTATATTATATATATATATATATATATATATATATATATATATATATATATATATATATATATATAGTGGTAGAACACTGGAAGGTAATATCCGTAGTAGTAGAGCACTCAGTCCATGATTACGAGCTGAGGATCCGCTAAGGTGAAACAATTGTTCTCGGTTTGGTGAACTAACTGTTGTGTAACCACTTCTATATATATATATATATATATATATATATATATGAAATTCACCCAGCTTATGTTGATCGGATAACCATCATGTTGCTTGCTGTTTTTCCAACCTTCGGTTTGCTTTTCCTTCTGTTGTTTACTTGTCTCACTCGCTTTACGCGTTTCACTTGTCCCAATAGCTTATTTTAGTTATTGCTCGCACCAAACTGAGGTATCTGATTTTTAATGCGATGAAATACCAATGATGGTTGGCAAATCACTGATGAGGGACTAATTTTATAATATGTAATCCATGTGCAACCACGCAGTATTCTTCTCCCCTTGTTTTATATATATATATATATATATATATATATATATATATATATATAATGTGTGTGTGTGTGTATAGGAGTATGCGTCTGTGCGTGTCTATATAATCTTAATTTATCCAGCTAAAGTATCAGTGGTCATTAATGATTATAATTAATAAAATTTATAATTATAATTAGTGATGTAATGTCCTATTATATACTATCCGATATTTTCTCTAGTGATTTAATCTTTGCAAATCTAATTATTGTTATTATTATTAGTGTTAGTGTTAGTATGATTGTTATTTTTTTTTCGCTTACCTTTGTGTCTAATTATTAACAGACGGGTTTTATACAGACCTAACACCATACAGCAGCACCACCACCACCACCACTGCCATACCACACTACCACCACCACCACCATCTTACCACACCATACAGCACCCCAACCACTATACCACACCACCACCATACCACACCATACTACACCACCGTTACCATACCACAGTCACCATACCACACCACCATCATACTACACCTCCGTCACCATACCACACTACCACCACCACCACCACCATCTTACCACACCATACAGCACCCCAACCACCACACCACACCATACTACACCACCGTTACCATACTACACCACCGTTACCATACCACACCACCATCATACTACACCTCCGTCATACTACACCTCCGTCACCATACCACACTACCACCACCACCACCACCATCTTACCACACCATACAGCACCCAAACCACCATACCACACCAAGCACCCAAACCACCATACCACACAATACTACACCACCGTCACCATACCACACCACCGTCACCATACCACACCACCACCATACCACACCATACTACACCACCGTCACCATACCACACTACCACCACCACCACCACCATCTTACCACCCCATACAGCACCCCAACCACCATACCACACCACACCATACCACACCACCACCACCACCATATCACACTACCACCACCACTACCAACACTACAACACACCACCACCACCACAACCACTACTAGTATTGTAGTTTTTGTTATTGTTGTTGCTATCATCATCATCGTTATCATCGTTACCATCAACGTCAAAACCATCATCATCATCATCAACAGTATTATCATTTTTGTTGTTGTTATTTTTGAAGCCTTGTTCTCTCCAATCCACACATCCATCATCACATGTACACTCACACACACATACATACATACACACACGCACACATACACACACATATACACATCCATCATCACATGTACACTCACACACACATACACACACATACATACACACACATACACACACGCACACATACACACACACATATACACACCAATCATCACATGTACACTCACACACTCACACACACATACACACACATATACACATGCACACATATACTCACCCATCATCACATGTACACTCACACACACATACACACATATACACACATATACACATCCATCATCACATGTACACTCACACACACATACACACACATACACACACGCACACATACACACACATACACACACGCACACATACATCTATCATCACATGTACACTCACACACACACATACTCACACATACACACTTACACACACATACACACATAAACACGCACACATACACACTCTCTTTCACACTCTCTCTCACACACACTCTCTCTCACACACACACACTCTCTCTCTTTCACTCTCCCACTCTCTCACACATTCACAGTTACACACTTTCTCTCTCTCACTCTTTCCCTCACTCTTTCCCTCACTCACTCTCTCACTCACTCTCTCACTCACTCTCAGTCTCTCACATACTGTCTACCCCCCCCCCCCCTACATACACATTCATACACACTTCCCCACTCTCCCACCCTCTCGCTCACCCTATCTCCCACCCCTCTCCCCTC
>OZ024757.1:33596448-33612670 GCA_964016885.1 Eledone cirrhosa | reverse complement strand
TACACAAAGAGTTAAGTTAAGAGAATGAGGCTGTTGGAAGGTTGAGAAAAAAAAGAGATTTATCGGAACAGATAGGTGAGCAGGTAAGTGTGGGGCAGGTAAGTACTCCACCATGGTGGGGATGGATGTATATATATATATATATATATATATACACATCATTTTGTGTGTATGTTTCTTACTGTGTGTATGTGAATCTATTGTAGATGTCAGCGTCTTTTGCTTTTTTGTTGTTTTTTGTTTTTCTTTTTTCTTTTTGTTTACAGAACAGAGGAAAAAAGCCAATTCCCGCCGGACATAACTCCTCTCATCTTGGCAGCACACTATAACAACCATGAGATTATACAAATGTTTCTATCACGTAACCACACCATCGAAAAGCCTCATCCGATTTCATGTAAATGTACCGGATGCGTGACCAAACAGAACTATGATTCTCTTAAACGATCAAGGTCGCGCCTGAACGCTTACAGATCCCTCGCCAGTCCTGCTTACATGGCGCTGTCCAGTCCGGACCCGATTATGACGACCTTCGAACTGCGACAAGAAATGCAAAAACTTGCAGAAGTCGAAAAAGAATTTAAGGTATTAAATTTGTTGATATTTTTTACATTTTTTTTTCTTTTTTTTTACTTTACGATAAAATAAAGTAACAGCGAAATATTGGCTGGATATAATCAACACTTCTCTCCATTAACAAATCATTATGATGGTGATGGATTGGCGAAGTCGTTAGAGCGTTGGACAAAGCTTTGCAGTGTTTAAACTTTGAGTGATAATTTACATAGCTCACTTTTGAGTGATGGTTTAAATCTCGTAGGTCTAAGTAATGGTTAAAATATTGTTAGTTCGGGTGACGGCTTCAGTATCATACGTCTGAGCGACGGTTTAAACATTATATGTTTGGGTATCGTTCGATTGAGCGACAATTTACATATCGCACTTTTAAGCGACTGTTTAAATATCGTACTTTTGAGCGACGGTTTAAATACCGTACTTTTGAGCGACGGTTTAAATATCGTATGATTGAGCGATAGTTTAAATACTGTTCGTTTTAGTAGTAGTAGTAGTAGTAGTAGTAGTAGTAGTAGCAGAGCAGCAACAGCAGTAGCAGAAGTAGCAGCAGTAGCAGCAGTAGTAGTAGTAGTAGTAGTAGTGGTGGTTACTGTTTTATCTCTTTCTCATTTTCGCTAGATTGTTGTTGTTGTTGTTTCTTCGTTTCCTCTTTTGTGTCTGTTGTTTTGTTTTGTTTTTGTTATTTGTTGTCTTATATTTCTTTATTTTTTTTATTCCTTTAGTTTCTTTCCGTATCTGTTGCCAGTTAACATTTTAATTAAGTACCGTACTAGACCACGCGTGTGTGCAGTGGGATGCGCGTGTGTGTGTGTAGTACCTACATGTGTGTGTGTCGGGTGGGGTGGGGGGTAGTACCTACATGTGTGTGAGGGTACGTAAATGTAGGGGTGTAGTATGTATATGTGGGGGGTAGTACGTATGCGTGTGTGGGGTATGTGTATGTGTGTGTACTACGTATATATATGTATGTGTGATGTGTGTATGTAGTAAGTTTATGTGTGTGAGATTGTATGTGTGTGTAGTATATATGTGTTTGAGGTGTGTGCGTGTATGTGTGTGTAGTACGTATATGCGTGTGGTGTGTGTGTGTGTACTACGTATATGCGTATGTGTAGTGTGTGTATGTAGTAAGTTTGTGTGCCTGAGGTGTATATGTATGTAGTATATATGTGTGACGTGTATGTATGTGTGTGTAGTACGTATATGTGTGTTTTGTGTGTGCATGTAGTACGTTTGTATGTGTGTGTGAGATGTATGTCTGTGTAGTACATGTGTGAGGTGTGTGTGTGCAGTAGTACGTATATGTGTAATACATATGTATGTGTGTGGTGTATATGGGTGTATAGTACGCATGTGATTGTCGTGGGTATGTGTCTGTATGCGTTTGTGTCTGTGTGTGTGTGTCTGTGTGTGTGTGTGCATCTGTGTGTGTGTTTGTGTGTGCAGCTGTGTGTCTGTGTGTGTGCGTCTGTGTGTGTGTGTATGTGTGTGGCAAAGCGGAAGTGATATAAGGAAGAAAGGCTCGACAGGAGGAGAGGGATGAACAATTGAGACAAAACAGGCAGGACAGAAAATAATCAGACCCAGATTATTGGGGGGGGGCAGCTGACGGTTGGGGGTGACGGTTGTAGTGTAGGGTGACGGGTGTAGTGTAGTGGGGTGGGGGCTGGCGGTTGGGGGGGGGGCTGTAGTGGGGTAGAGGGTAGATGAGGTGGGTGGCGGAGAGTGGATGAAGGGTAGAATGTGCAGGCGAGTGGCGGTTCGAGAGTGGAGAGTGAGTGGGAGTGGAGAGTGGTTGGGGGGGAAAGAGTATGGGGGATGGAACACGGATGGTGGTGGAGAGGGAATGGGGGGAGGTTATGGGGTGGAACGTGGGTGGGGGTGGAGTGTAGATTTGGGTGGAATGTGGATGGGGGTGGAGAGAGTATGGGGGCGGAACGTGGATGGTGGTGGAGAGAGGAAGGGGTGGAATGTGGATGGGGTAGAGAGAGGGTGGAGTTGGAACGTGAATGGCGGTGGAGAGATGATGTGGGGGTGGAATGTGGAGGGCGAATGAGGCTGGAAAGTGAATGGGGTGGTAGGAAAGGAGTAGAGAGGTGCACAGGTGGAAAGGGGTGGAATTAAAAGGGGGTATATGGAGGGCAGAGGATGGGGTCGCGTGTGGAGGGTGATACAAATATAAGGTGGATGTAATAAAACAAAAGATGTGGAGTGATAGAGAGACTAAGAGAGGGGGAGTTCCTATAATATTACTAGTGTTTATTTTTATTTTATTTCTGTTTGTGTTTGTTTTACGGAATTTTATTTTCTATTCTTTCTTTCGGATTTGAGAATGCATATATAACATACCTCTGTATGTTATGTATATATGTATATGTGTGTGTGGGGGCGGGAGGGGTAAATATATATATATATATTTTTATATATATATATATATACATATACAATGTACATTTATATACTATATGTACATGTATATATAATATATATATGTTTATATAATATATATATAATATATGCATGTATATATACATAAATATGTGAGTGTGTATATATGTATGTATATGTATATACATATATGTATGTATGTATGTGTGTGTGTGAGTATGAACAGAAAGTGTGAGCCGAAAATGCCCTAGAGCCGAGCTCTGCATATATATATATATATATATATATATATAATTGGGGCTATCTGTATGTGTGCACCGGTGTGTACATATTAACTAATCTAGTTATCTTAGTGGAGGGAAAAAAGAGATAAAGAAAGACAGCACTATACCACTAAATCTTCCTAATCCACCCCTCCTTTGCTTTGCGTCATTGTAAGAAACATTTATTCCTTTTTAGAATTGGCCAAATACCTCAAAAGGGGGAAAGGTAACATTGACTTTGTTGGGATTCGAACTCAGAGCGTAGTGAATCGAAACAAATACCGAGGCCTTTAATCCGACGCTCAAGCCAGTCTGCCAATACTCCGTCTTCCTTGTCCTTATGTACGAAATATAATAATATGCATTTTGCTTTCTAGTGGCATAAAGGTCATATATTAGATTGCTATTCAACGATTTCTGCAGCTGTGTTTAAGATATGAAACTACTTGGATAGACATAGAGGATATTTTTAAACGTTGTAGCGCCGATTTTCCAGGTTATAAAAATGATTTTGGTTCCATTGTTCTTTCATTTCTAGGCATATAAAGATTGAAAAGTGGGATTAATTTTATCTCTGACTTTAAATGAGTTTATGTGATGGTTGTATCGAATCTTAAATGTGTTGTGATGCTGTTCAGGGTATTACTAATGTGTTGCTGTTGTCGTTTTTGAAAGTTTTGCTGTTCCTGTTACTATTGTTGGCGTCGATGCTGCTCTAAAATGTTTTGTTGCTACAGTTGTTATCAATGTTATTGTTGTGTTGTTTGTGGTTATGGTGTTGATGCTGTTAATATCGTTGTTGTTGGTGGTGTTGGTCGTGGTGGTGTTAATGCTGTTTTAGCTGTTGTTAAAGTTGTTAATGTTGATGTTATTTTTGCTGTTGTTGATGTTGTTGGTTTTCGTACATTTGCAGTTGTTAATGGTTGTGGTGTTGTCGTTGCTCTTGTTTTTGTTGTTATTATTGTTGGTGTTAGTGGTGAAATTATTGCTGTCGGTGCTATTGCTGGGGTTTATTGTGATTTTGCTGTTGATGTTGTAGTTGTGACTTTTTGTTGCTGTTGTATTTGAAGTATTTATTTTCTATTTTCCCCTTCTCCACATGTGTCTTCCTGGATGTTTCACGTCAGCACCACCCCTATCCCCCACACTCCGGTTGCGACATGTGAACCAGTTGCTGTAACACCGTTCTGCATCATTGCATATCTGACACTTGAAGCTGTTTTCAATACAATCCACTTAACTGAACATCAACCTTCTTCCTCTCCTTTCTCCCCCCTCTCTCCTTCTGAAACAGTCATGCACCCATACGTACTTGCGCACATATATACACATAGACGCTCAGCCATAGCTCTCTGTTTATTTATTTCTCTCTCTCCCTCTCCTCTCTCTCTCTCTCTACATACATATATATACATATGTATATAGGCATAGACATGTATATATATATATATATATGCACAAATATATATATATATTTATATATATATATGCACAAATATATATATATATATTATATATATATGCACAAATATATATATAATATATATATGCACAAATATATATATATATTTATATATATATATATATATATATATTATATATATGCACAAATATATATATATATATATATATATATTATATATATATGCACAAATATATATATATATATATATTTATATATATATATATATATTATATATATGCACAAATATATATATATATATATATTTATATATATATATATATATATATATTATATATATGCACAAATATATATATATATATATATTTATATATATATATATATATATATATATATATATATATATATATATATATATATATATATATATATTATATATATATATATTATATATATATATATGCACAAATATATATATATATATATATATATATCTGCACAAATATATATATATATACACAAATATATATATGCATGTATGTATACATATATCTATACAAACTTAAAACACTACCTCTGTCTCTCCCACTCTCTCTCTCTCTTTCCCGCTCTCTTTCTCTCTCCCTCTCTATCTCTTTCCCACTCTACCACCCGTCAAATATTTCATCATCATCATCATCGCCGCTAGCACAAAATAAATAACAACAACAGCAGACAACAAAGACAGCTACAATGACAACGATGACGACAATATGAGCAGCGTTGATTAATTGTCATAAGAGTACTGGAAAAATAACAACAACAATAACTGCAGCAACACCAACAACAACAATAACATCACCAACACCCAACGCAAAACACGATAGCAATAACAACATCAATAACAACACGGACACGCAAAAAAAACATCCAATTCTATCTCCAACGTCAACATCATCGTCATTGTCAGCATCATGATCATAACAACCAATCAGAATTAGACATAAACAAACAACCAATCAGAGACTGCAGTGATTGCCAAGTAAGCGTAGCAGAGAGAGATAGAGGCGGTGAGTGTTAGAGGGGGAAAGTAGGTTAGATTAAAATAAGGGGGTTAGATAGAGAAAGGGGGAGAAAAGGGGAAAATAAAAAAAGGATGAGAGAAAAGGGGTACATTTTGTATATATATGCATATATATACAAAATGTATCTATATATATATGTATAAATATATATATATATATATATACATACATTTTGTATATATATATATATATATATATATATATATAACAGTGTGTGAGTGTGTGTTGTGAGCTTTCTGCCTGTGCCCTACAGTTAAGTTTCGACCCGAATAAGTCGAAGCTTAACCGTAGAGCAGAGAATCCTTATAATGATATTTAGAAACTTCTTAAATATGGAGAAATTAGTTGAATAATGGTCTTACTGCACTCAACCAGTGATATATCATGTGTTTCTCTTCTCTCTATATATATATTTATATATAATATATATATATATATATATATATATATATATATATATATATATATATATATATATACACACACCCACATAATCCCGAAATTGTCACTAATAACTAAATGTGTAAGCTCTGAAGCACGGAGTGGCGCTTCAGAAGTACAAGAGCCGCTCAATAAGCGAGTAGGAAAGTTCAACGTACTAGCACAAACTCAGTTTGGTTAGTTCGATAGACTTATATATGTATGTGTGTGTGTGAGTGTGTGTGTGTATGTGCAAAAAGTAAACAAAAACAAACAAAGCAAATGACACAGTACAACGAATAAATATATTAGTTTAATATTTGATATAGTAGGAATATTTGATACACTAGTCCTTCATCAGATATAATGAGAAATAAAAATGAAATAGAAAATTAGAGAGTGAGAAGAAGATGGAACGAGAAAAAAATTCTGAGAAAAAAACACGTCCATATTCAGTCAGCCATTTTGGAAAAATGATGGTCAGTGGGTATTTTATGTGAGTGTAATTTTATGTGTGTATATAAATAATGATATTAATAATATTAATAATAATATTCGATTCGTTTGCAATTATGCAAACAAGCCTCCTTTTTAATGCCAACACAAGAGCAAGAATGAGGAGGTCATTCTACTGACATGGCTTTTAAAATGAGGCTTGTTTGCATAATTGCAAACGAATCGAATTATTAATATTCGAAAAACTCAGATTACATTTATTGTATTCAGCCATGTAGAGCGAAAACATTTTTTTTTTAATTATATATGTATATATATATATATATATATATATATAGAAAAAAAGATGAAATCGAAAATCCAACTGGAGTCTTATTTTTTTTTAAATATATATATTTATTTGGTTCCTTTACCGATTTCGCAGTTCTTCTGCTTTTCAAAAGTAGAGTTGAGATGGAGGGTCTGTGGTTTTTCTCACATCTGATGTAAGAAAAACCACAGACCCTCCATCTCAATACTACTTTTGAAAAGCAAAAGAACTGCGAAATCGGTAAAGGAACCAAATAAATATATATATATATATTTAAATAAGACTCCAGTTGCATTTTCGATTTCATCTTTTCTCTCTCTCTCTCTCTCTCTCTCTCTCTCTCTCTCTCTCTCTCTCTCTATATATATATATATATATATATATATATATATATATATATATATATATATATATATATATATATATATAGTTGATGATTGGCTTTCTTTTTACGAATATATATTACGAATCCGATGGTTTTATCCAGTAGATGTTTTGTTTAGTGTTGGCTTTGATTTCTGGGTGTCTTATTTACGTACAGGTCATTCGTTGAAGGCCTTGTTTTTGTTCTGGGTGTGTCAGCGTTTGGATTTGTGTGTTTGACGGTCCTACTTGCTTGTTTGCATATATATATATATATATATATATATATATATATATATATATGCATACATACATACATATATATGCATACATACACATATATATATATATATATATATATATATATAACGAAGGAATTGTGGTAAGGAACCAGATGGACCATAACGCACCAGAGTACTCAATACTTAGGGTAGTAGAGTGGGAAATAGGAAAAGGTATGACCCGACGGCAGAGCTCAAGCCGTTTCGACGACTATTTCTGGACCAATTTAGTCCAGAAATAGCCGTCGAAACGGCTTGAACTCTGCCGACGGAGTCATACCTTTTCCTATATATATATATATATATATATATATTTGTATATAGTGTATATATGTGTATGTATATTTATAGTAGTTATTGATGGTGAATAAACTGATTGGAGCAATAACGGTCTTATTTACACACACACATATACCGTTTTTTTTTTTAGCTGATTTATGGTATAATATGATTAAAATAAATTTTATTTTAATATCATAAATGTGAGAAAAGTATTTAGTACGAAGGTTAACACAAAATAATGAAACACGTGTGGCAAATGAATATTTCATAATAAAAAAAAATTTTAAAACACACTCACACGCACATCTCCAGCTGACACGGCTCTTTGCTAATCCTTCATCAATAAGTGAAGGATACTCGCTCGGACGTCACACATATACTACATATATCCTTAAACACTTACAGTAAAGCTTGGACTCCATCAGTCATTTCTACAGAAAAAAACATAACAAATAATATAACAATGTATCTTACAATTGGTATGCAATTATCGTGAAAAGAATTCTAGCAAATAGGATATTTCCAGAGATAATACAACCAAGGGTTTAAGGAGAATTTAATATTTTATCAGTTTTACATATGTTTCAACAATAGAAGCATAATATATAGACAGGGATGGTCAAAAAATGGTATCATTTATTAAAAAAGATACCAATATATAGTAATAAAACCATATTGAAGTAACCTTGGTTAAAGTGTTTCTTATCATTTATGGTGTGATATAACACACACAAAAAAGATGGTGTAGGACAGAACAAAGGAGAGACACAAAATAAAAACACAGTCACTGAGGCGGTCACAGAATGTGTGACGAAAGAGCTTTGACAATATATAAACAACCATCCGGTTATCGAACCAACCAACCAGAAATTTATAATAAATTGAAGTAAAAACCAACAGGTACGTGTGTTTTTATTGGCAGAATGACTCTCCCAAAGTATAACTATATATATATATATATATATATATATATATATATATATATATATATATATATATATTGTTTCCCATATTGTTATTTTACTGTGTCGTTGTTAATGCTGTTGTTTTACTAAAACGTTTTCTCTCGTTGTTCCATCTGGTTACAGAACGAATATTTGGGTCTTGTAGAACAATGTATGGACTTCGCCTGTGAATTGATGGATCTGTGTCGTGGTACCCAGGAGGTTGAGGCAGTACTCAGTGGTGGTTGGGGAGATGCCAGTATCAGAGATCCACTGGCACGTTTGAAAATGGCGCTAAGATATGAGGAGAAAAAGGTACTTTTTGCTCTAGTACTGTTGTTATTGTTGTTATTATTATTAGGGCGATGGATTGCCATTATTGGTAGAGAGTCGGATACCATGCTTTTTAGCATAGAGTTACGGTCCTTTACAATCTGAGTTCAAATCCCGCCTGGGTTAACTTTGCCTTTCATCCTTTCGGAGTCGATAAAATAAAGTAGCAGAAATGCACTAATATCGATTTAATCGACTTTCCCCTCCCACCAAATTACTGTCCTTTTGCCTATACTATATAAGAAACCATTATTATTATTATTATTATTATTATTGTTTCTACTTTAGGCACAAGGCCAGCAATTACCCAGTGTATTACTGGTACTTTATTTTATCGACCCCGTAAGGATGAAAGGTAAAGTCAATCCCGCTGAGGTTGACTTTACCTTTCATCCTTACGAAGTCGATAAAATAAAGTACCAGTAATACACTGTGTAACTGCTGGCCTTGTGCCTAAAGAAAAAACAATTATCAGGAATGCTCTGGGTAATTGCTGGCCTTGTGCCTAAAGTCGAAACAATTATTATTATTATTATTTTCTCAGTGATGATCTTATTAACATTGGATCGTTTAATAGACTCCGTATCAACTTATGTAACCTCAGATAGACAGTACTTTCCCCAGGACATTAGCTGTCCCCAAACATGTTATTTTTTGCAATGTCGTTATGCTGGGACTGATTCCAATTCTATCAAGGTTGTTTTTTTTTAGGTTTTCTGTCACCAACCCAAGAGCTTCAACCATAATTGATACCACTCTTGCTTTCATATTCCACACTCTCTCGACATCTATTCTCAAGTCTACACTAAGCAAATTTTCCACGTAACTGAATTATGGAAATATCTAAATCAGTGAAGAGGGTTGTATGGTATAAAATGATTTGGTGTGGTTGAGCGTGGACTCTATAGTGGAAAATGCAGGCTGTAATTTACTTAGTAAGGTAGAGAATTGGTAGAGTCGTTAGAATGTCGGATAGAATGCTTTGCGGTATTCGTTTCGACTCTTTATTCTCTGGATTCAAATCGCGCCGATGTCAACGCTGCTTTTCATCCATTCGAAATTGATTTTAAAAAGTACCAGTCCAATACTGGGGTTCATAACTCCTCAATATCTCTTTCTCGCGTTTATTCTCTCGCTCTCTCTTTCCTTCTCTGGAAGAAATCTGCTGAATTCAGACCCGGAGAGGATCTTGCTCCGCCATGTTTAAAAAATGCCCTAGAAATGCCGTATATCAACACGGCTCCCCAATGACTCCCTCCGGGGTTACGGGACCATGCATGCATACAAATTTACTTAGTGTATAGTCAGTGCATATAAAGTTTCACGGTGTAAAATATTCTTTTATGGATATAAAACATATTACCACACAATACCAGAAACAATATTACAACTCCGACACAGACACCTCAAAAATATTAATCAGGCTGTGAGAAGACAGAACAGTCCAAACAAAGATGGGGGCTTCCTGACATATATACACTCGTAAAACTAAGTATTCAGCTCATAGATACTATAAGGATCGGCTGAAAAGTTCATAGATTGACCAAGGTACTCTCATGGAAAGACCAAATAAGATTTATTTTTCAACATAGTCCCTGCAAATAAACAATGCAGTTATTAATAAGAAGAGTTGAAATTAATGCATGCAAGATTTCACAGCTCTAGCATCACTCCTTCATAGTCAGCCTGTGAACGTTTCAGCCGACCCCTGTACAAAAGACACACACTTTAGAGTCAAAGTTATAACCAGTAACACCAATAAATTAATTTCAATTGTAAATTGAAATTATTTTGTTTGGGAGACTGAAGTACACTTGAAAATAGAGCTAGTCTAGGGCGCTAGATACCTAAACACGCATTGTAGAGCTAGTCTAGGGCGTTAAATACCCAAACACACATTGTAGAGCTAGTCTAGGGCGTTAAATACCCAAACACATTGTAGAGCTAGTCTAGGGCGTTAAATATCCAAACACATATTGTAGAGCTAGTCTAGGGCGTTAAATACCCAAACACACATTGTAGAGCTAGTCTAGGGCGTTAAATACCCAAACACACATTGTAGAGCTAGTCTAGGGCGTTAAATACCCAAACACGCATTGTAGAGCTAGTCTAGGGCGTTAAATACCTAAACCCACATTGTAGAGCTAGCCTAGGGCGTTAAATACCCAAGCATGGTTCTAAATACACTGGTGTGGGCCTTGCTGCCGCTGCAGAGGTTCGATCGCTAGATTTGTAGGCAAAGCGGCAAGCAGGTTTAACGTTTGGCCAATAACGATATGATTCATGCTATAAAAGAATTAAGGTTCCAACATGTAAAACATTTTTATCCACGACAACACAGAGAGCTGATCAAACATGGCCTACCTACTGCTGATTTCCTTCCGGTTGTTTTTTTTTTTGTTTTTTGTTTTGTTTTTTGTTTTGTTTTTTGTTTTGTTTTACAGACACTGGCTTCATATCCATATCTATCTTTCTGTCTGTTTATCTATCCCTTTCTCTCTCCCCTATCTCAATCTGTCTCTATTTCTCTCACTCATTCTCTCACACATGCACACACAGTAATTCATTACCACTATACCACTATTTTTCTCACACCCTATACAGGCACATATATATGTATGTATTTGTGGTTTTGTGTGTGTGTGTGTGTGCATATATATATATATATATATATATATATATATATATATATACACACATATATATATATAATACATATATATTATGTGTGCGTGTGTATGTATGGAGGGTAAAGCTTATTGTCTTTCGTTATTGGTTTTCACCATTGTAAAAGCACATTTTGATGATGCTAATGTGTTCGTTCCACATCGTTGTAGATAATAATAAATAATAATAATAATAATAATAATAATAATAATGGTTTCTTATATAGGCACAAGACCAGCAATGTGAAGGGTCGATTAAATTGACGCCAGTGCACTACTGGTGCTTTATTTTATCGACCCGTAAGGATGAAAGGCAAAGCTAACCTCGGCGATATTTGAACTCAGAACGTAAAGGGCCGTAACTCTATGCCACGAAATAATAATAATTATGGTTTCTTTATTAGCCACACAGGGCTTACATTAAGAGGACAATAAAGACAGTACAGGCCGGTACAGTGTGGGCTTTTTGTGTGAAAGAAAATTTATAACAAAGACTAAAATAAATTAATCATTTAAATAAAATTATTATTATTATGAATTTGATATCCCAATCATTTATGTTCTTTAACCAGACATAATGCCTTAATGAACATCAAGCCGCTTCCCGCAGCCTCAGATATTCAGGACGTATTGGAGGGTTCTTGCTGTTCACAGCAAGCATGCCTTTTGAAGTGTTCCAAAAAAGAGGGTTAGACTAATGTTCTTTAACCATCCTTGAAAACTCTTCGAGATAGTACCTAGTGCTCCTATGATAATCGGGACGACCTTGATCTCATGACAGTCCCAAATCCTTTGTAATTCCTACTTTAAATCATTATTATTATTATTATTATTATTATTATTATTATGTTTGTATTTGTAGTTTGTGGCTCATCCAAATTGCCAGCAACATATGACAAGTATATGGTACGGTTCTGAAATGGGGTTCTTACAGTCTCTTAATTGGTGGCGGAAACTTTCTTTCGGCATTATCTATATTCCTTTTGTACCGTTCTTTTGTGCAGCTTACATCATTGCTCCAAACAGCAAGGTAAGTAAAGAGAATTTTTAAAGATATTTAGACCACGTCTAGTGGCAGGGTTTGTGTCCAGTTTTGTTTTATTTGGTTTGGGTGACATGGTTCGCAAGGAAGAGAATTGACAATTCCCAAGACACGCTGGATGTCAAGACAACTCCCCTACGATCTATCAGGAGTTAAACGTTCACGGATATGGTTCACAAATACAGATAGATATTAGAATGTCAGAGACGAGGGGTGAAAAGTGTCGGCGAAAAGGTGTAGTATGAGGATGACCAATCAGACAAACAGTTAACATACACACACACAAAAACAGCGCTTAAACAATTCAGTTGAATGTTATACTTCTCTGAAAGACATAGATCGTATCTTCTGTAACCATTGGTGTAAGGAATGATGTGTCCTGTTATAGACCAGTTGATCTTATAAATGATAATATTATCATGTATTAGACACCAGAAATATTTGGATAATGAAGCATAAAAATGTATACTTTTGTTCCGAGAATGGTTTTTTTAAAGAATTTTCCAGTCAACTGTTTGTTTCACTGTCATCTAGGAGGGAGACAATATTTGATAAACTAATTGTTTTAAAAGACACTAACTGCATGTCATTTAAAGAGAGGTATTAGACTTATTACAATTATAATTGCAGGGCGGGGGGGTTCGTGTTCATACTGGATAGGTTTCTTCTGTTCATACCAGTTGCTGAGTCATCACTAAAGAACTGTTTAAACAAATGTATATACATATTTATATATATACATACTTATATATACACAGAGACACATTCATATATACATACATACGTACATATATGCATACATATATACATAAATATATATATATATATATATAAACATACGTATGTATATAAGTATATATGCATACATATATACATACATACGTATGTATATACGTATATGTGTATGTATATATTATGTGTAAGTGTACATGTATATATTCATATAGACACACATACAGATGCACACACACATGTATATATACTCATACACACATGTGTATATTTGTGTACAGGTACATATGCGTGTATGTAAACATATCTTGTGTGTATGTGTGTGTGTGTGTGTGTATATATGTTTTGCGTATATGTCTGTGTGTATGTGTATATACATGTTTTGCATATATGTCTGTGTGTATGTGTATATATATCTTGCGTATATGTCTGTGTGTAATGTGTGTCTGTAACAGTATGTATGTGTGCTCTGTATGTATGCATGTTTTGCGCATATGTGTAAGCGTGTTTTGGATCTGCATATGTGTGTATATGTATATGTATGTGTTTTGTATGTGTGTATGTGCGTATATGTATGTGTGTTCTGTTTGTATGTATTAACTCCTCCCCACCTCCGGCAGACCTCCTCTTCCAACATCAGGGACTGCCACCACCACCACCGCCATTATTTTCACCATTAAACTACGCCAACTATATTATCGTTTATTACATGTTACATAAACCTGTTATCCACACACATACACACACAGATCCATGTCAACAAATACATACATACACACATATATACACACACAGACACTCACAATATATATATATATATATATATATATATATATATATATATATATATATATATATAACTACATCCACACATAGATCCATGTCTACACATAAATACATACATATATGCATACATATATGTGTGTATGTGTATATATATATATATATATATATGTGTGTGTGTGTGTAGATGTAGTTTTATATATATATATATATATATATATATATATATATATATATATATATATATATACATATATATATAAAACTACATCTACACATAGATCCATGTTTACACATATACACACATGCAGACATGCAATTAGTTCCCTTTATTCTAGTTGGTTGAAGCAATGATCCACACCAAGTCCAGCCTCTTTAATCGATAGACAATGACCATGTAACAACAACAACAACAACAACAACAACAATGCCAACTACTAATACAACGAAAATAACAACAAGGACAACAATAGAGACTAAAACGAAAATAATAACAATAATAACAGCACCAATAGCAACTACAATATTATAGCAAAAAATATCTACAACAACAATAACAACAGCAATAATAACTACAACAACAACAGCAATAATAACTACAACAACAACAGCAATAATAACTACAACAACCAATATAACGAAAATAACTATTACAGTGAAAATATCAACAACAACAACAACAACAACAACAGCAAAACAACCGCGGCAATGGCAACAACTACTACAGCGAATAGAATAACACCACCACCACCACCAACAACAACAACAACAGCAACAATTACAACAACAACAACAACAGCGCACTACTACCCCCAATCCCTCAATCCTAGGTACAATTAAACATACAAACATACAAACACACCGCATCAGTTAACGCACAACAAAGCCACTGAAAACTAAAAAAAGACGCGCATCCTTCCAATTGGAACTTTATTTGGTTCCTAGACTCATTTAGCATGTTTATAGTTGTATTTAGTATTTAATTTTATTATTTGTGGTTGGTATTTTGTTGTTGTGGTGTTTTTTAAAGGGATAGGAGCATTTGTTGTTTGTAGATGGTTTAAGAGCTTATTTTCTTGTATAGGGTGTCTATGTTATGTTTGTTTTTGTTATTGTTGTTAAGGGCGGTGGATTGGCAGAATCGGTGGAACGTCAGACGCCATGCTTTTCAGCATAGAGTTATGGTCCTTTGCGTTCTGAGTTCAAATCCCGCCGAGGTTAACTTTGCCTTTCATCCTTCCCGGGGTCGATAAAATAAACTACCAGTAATGCACTGAGGTAATTGCAGGCCTTGTGCCTAAAGTAGAAACAATTATTTTCGTTATTTTCGTTGTTGTTGATGTTGTTGTTATTATTTTCGTCGTAGTTGCTATGGCTGTTATTGTTGTTGTTGTTGTTATTATTATTTTCGTTGTATTTTCTATGGTTGTTATTGTTGTTGTTGTTATTATTTCCGTTGTAGTTGCTATGGTTGTTATTGTTGTTGTTGTTATTATTTTCGTTGTAGTTGCTATGGTTGTTATTGTTGTTATTATTTATTATTTCCGGTGAAGTTATTATTCTTGTTGTTATTTTAGCTGTAGTAATTATTGTTGCTGTCATTGTTGTTGTTGATGTTATTGTTGATGTTGTTATTGTCGTTGTTAGTATTTTCGTTGTAGTACTTTTAGTTGCTATTACTATTGTTGCTGTTATTATTATTTTCGTTGTATTAGTTGCTGTTGGTGTTGTTACTTTTTTCCGTTTCTCCGTTTTCGTTTATATTTTGGGGAAATGTTTTTTGATTATTGTCTTTGTTTCATAATATTTTGGGCGTTTTACTCATGGTTGATATCAAATAGTTTCCTATATCAACAATTATTGAGGAATAATAAGGCTTTATTATTGCACATTGTG
>OZ024757.1:33583948-33591448 GCA_964016885.1 Eledone cirrhosa | reverse complement strand
CGTTGCCAAATCATGGATTTCAACACCAGAATCTCTGGAGATGACATCAGGAGAGGAGAGCGTACGCCACCTGTTATTAGTGACTGCTTGTGGTCTCCAAAACACTAATGGGAACACAGGCTCATGGGTGGCACGATGGCAGTGGCCAGCAAATCTTACTTATAGTAGTAGTAGTAGTAGTAGTAGTAGTAGTAGTAGTAGTAGTAGTTATTGTACTTGTTGTAGTAGTTGGAGTAATAGAACCTTGTAGCTGTTGTAGTTGCTGTTGTTGTTGTGGTTGTTACAATTGCCCGCCGTTCTCTTTCTCTGTCTCTCCACAGTTTACAACTGGTGTATTTAAACTGATGTTCAGCTCAGTCTCAACTCACAAGCCGAGAGTTGAAGTGTATTTATCAGTATGTATGCCCTTCCTCATACAAACTGTTGTCTTTTCCTTCTTCACACACCTCTTATTCTCTTATTTTTTCTCGACGTTGTATCACTACCATCACACACCACCACTATATATAGATATATAATGTATATATGCATATATGTGGTTGGTTTTATCTATATATGTATGTATATATATATATATATATATATATATATATATATGTATATATATATATATATATATATATATGTATATATATATATATATGTATATATATATATATATATATATATATATATATATATATATATGTATATATATATATATATATATATATATATATATATATATGTATATATATATATATATATATGTATATATATATATATATATATATATGTATATATATATATATATATATGTATATATATATATATATGTATATATATATATATATATATGTATATATATATATATATATATATGTATATATATGCCTATATATGGTTTTATCTATACATGTATATATATATATATATATATGCATATATATGGTTTTATCTATACATGTATATATATATGTATATATATATATATATATGTATATATATATATATATATACATATATATATGTATATATATATATATATATACATATATATATATATATATATATATATATATATATATATATATATATATATATATATATATATATACATATATATATATATATATATATATATATATATATATATGTATATATATATATATATATATATATATATATATACATATATATATATATATATATATATATATATATATATATATACATATATATATATATATATATGTATATATATATATATATATATGTATATATATATATATATATATGTATATATATATATATATATATATGTATATATATATATATATATATATATATATGTATATATATATATATATACATATATATATGTATATATATATATATATATATATATATATATATATACATATATATATGTATATATATATATATATATATATATATATATATATATGTATATATATATATATATATATATATATGTATATATATATATATATATACATATATATATGTATATATATATATATATATATACATATATATATATATATGTATATATATATATATATATATACATATATATATATATATATATATATATACATATATATATATATATATACATATATATATATATATATATATATATATACATATATATATATATATATGTATATATATATATATATATAATGTATATATATATATATATATATGTATATATATATATATATATATATAATATATATATATATATATATATATATATATATATATATATATATATATATATATATTACACGCATTGTTATCATTATGTATGCTCTTCCTCATACTTTTTTTGTTTCCTTCGCACTCTTATTATTATTCTCGTCGTTGTGTCACCATCATTATATATATATATATACATATATACATACATACATACACATATACATATGCATATACATATATATATATATATGCATACATATATATATACATATATATATACATGTATATATATATACATATACATATATATACATATATGCATATATATATATGAATATATATGCATATATATATATTCATATATATTTTTGATTGCACCATTTTTCTTCGTCTTCTTCTTCTTCTTCTTCGTTTTCGTCTTTCGACATCTCTTTCTGCTTCTTCCTTTTCTTCTCGTTGTTAGCACTTATTCACCATTCTGGAGACATCTTAGTGGTCCATCATCATCATCTCCTACATCCCCATCACTATTATCACCATCTTCGTCATCTCCATCATCAATATCATTCTCTTCATCACCATGGCTGACATTAGAGTGGGTGGTGGATTGGCAGTATCTGTAGGGGGGCGGACGCCATGATTAGCAACATAGAGTTACGGCCCTTTACGGTCTGAGTTCTAATCTCGCCGAGGTTAACTTTGCTTTTCACCCTTACGGGGTCTATAAGATAAAGTACCAGTAATGCACTGGGATAATTTGTTGGCCTTGTGCCAAAAGTAGAAACAATTGTTATTTTCATTATCACTATTTTCATAATCACCACCAACAACGTCACCACCATCATCACCACCGGCAGCTTCGGCAGCCTTGTCTTTTGCCTTGAGCAACAAATCTATCGTGGAGAGCAGACACTGGCATGTTTGAGAATTTCCAAGATATTGGGTGGATTAAACCACCTTACTTGTTACATTATGTTTTTTTTTTGGTTCTGCGCGGATACGAGATGAACGAGCGCTTCTCCAACTTGAAAGGCTTACTATATACGTCTCGACTAAACTATTTCAAAGTGCGTAACACACTAACACATATATACATACATGCATATATACATAACATACATACATACATTTCTCGTTTTTTCACCCACCACCGGTTCACATTAATAAAATCCTAGTCAGTCGACTTGAGTGATGTTTGTGTCTGTGTGCACGCGCGTTGTGTATATATGTATATATATATACATATATACATATATATGTATACATATATATGTATACATATATACATATATATACATATATATACATATTTACATACATATATATATTTATACATATATACATATATACATATATATACATATATACATGTATATATGTATATATATGTATGTATATATGTATATACATGTATATATGTATATATATGAATGTATATATGTATATACATGTATCTGTGTATATATGTATGTATATATGTATATACATTTATATATGTATATATATGTATGTATATATGTATATACATGTATATATGTATATATATGTATGTATATATGTATATACATGTATATATGTATATATATGTATGTATATATGAATATATATGTCTATATGCATATATACACAACGCGCGAGCACGCAGACATATATGTATGTATATACATATATACATACATATATACACATATGGTGGCTGCCAACTCGTATTCGAGTATGGCCACTACTTTATATCCATGTAGGAGAACCCCTACCGATGCGCTGAACAAGTGTGACTTTTTAGTCCAGCCAGCGACTTGAAAACTCTGGTACAAACACTACACTTGTGACAATTATTGACACATAGTGCTAGGCCAATGGTACCATGTGACGACAAGTGCAGAGAGATCTCCAGATATAAAGCAATGCCTGTGCCGTGAAGCTTTTATAGTGAGCAAAAGCACTGCACAAAGCCAGTCCCACTCTCTTAACCAAGATGATATTTACCAAAAAGAATAACAACTCAACATCATTGGATACCATCAGGGTTGCAGGTGCTATACCAGAGTTTTCCTTCTCCTAGAATTCTGCCTTGACAAAGGCTAAGGGGTCATCTCTCCCGGTGATTTTGGATGGTCATTGACTCTTAAGAGCTCCTTTGCTCTTTGACAGGTTTTGTTTTTAGTCCTGCAAGATGTCCAAAGTCACCCTCCTCACCAGGAAACCTTGGTGGGCTTGCCAGTTTAGTCGCCAACGACCCGACCATGAGACAGGTTGTACACATATATATATATACATATATACATACATATATATGCATATATACATAAATATATATATATACATATATACATACATATATATGCATATATACATACATATATATGCATATATACATAAATATATATATACATATATACATATATATATACATATATACACATATATACATACATATATACACATATATACATACATATATACATATATACATGTATATACATATATACATATATACACATATACATACATATACATGTATATACATATATACATGTATATACATATATACATACATATATACACATATACATATATATATACACATATACATATATATATACACATATACATATATATATACACATATACATATATACATATATATACATACATGTATATACATATATATACATACATGTATATACATATATATACATACATATATACATACATATATAAACATATATACATAAATATATATATATACATACATACATAAATATATATATACATACATAAATATATATATACATACATAAATATATATATACATACATAAATATATATATACATATATACATACATATATATATACGTACATGTAAAAGGTAATCAAAAATAAGAAAGATAACAAAACAATCGGCACAGTATATGGACGAAATATATTAGTTTAACGCTTGAAACAACAGGTAGAGAGTCTTAACGTTTTGGACGCTAGTCCTTCATCGGAAGAGATAATGAGAAATTAAAGACGAAATAAAAAGATTGAAACGAACAGGGCAGAAACGGAAAAAAATTTATATGTATATATATGTATATGTATATATACATATATATACATACATAAATATACATACATTTATATACACACATATACATTTATATATACATACATATATATATATATGCATACATATATATGCATATATATATACATTTATATACATGCAGATATATATATATATATAGAAATGTTCATACATATACATATATTTTACATACATACACAGATATTTTACATACATACATACACATAGTTTACATACATACATATATTTTACATACATATATATATATATATATATATATATATATATATATATTACATACATATACATATATTTTACATACATACATATATTTTACATACATATATATATTTTACATACATATATATATTTTACATACATATATATATTTTACATACATATATATATTTTACATACATATATATATATATATATATTACATACATACATATACATATATTTTACATTATACACATATTTTACATACATACATACACATATTTTACATACATATATATATATATATATATATATATATATATATATATATATATATATATATATATACATATACATACATGTATATCTATATATTTATAATTATATAAAATTTTATCGTTTTCTCTCTCTCCATCTTTCTTTCTTTCTATCCTTAATATCTTCTCAGGCGAGTGCCGTGATGCGATGTCCAGTGATAAAATTCGTCACACACACAGCATCTCATATATGCTTTTTGATATTACTGGCAGCAGCAACGTTTCGTCTCACTGAAAATGCTGTCCACATCAGCTCTACAGAAGAGTTAACGTCACCACAACACAATCACTTACCCCATCACGAACGTGCCCATAGCCTCTTGAAAGAAACTCTACGACCAGCTAACACTTTGCTAACTCACGTACAAATATGTATTGTATTTTGGATACTAGGTTTGTGTATATCTTTTCCTTTTTTCCTTACATTTATTTTACATTCATTATGTTTCGCAAGGTCATAGGTTTGATACCTTACGTTTTATCCTTAAGCAAGGTACTTTATTTCACGTTGCTCCAGTTCACTCACACAGCAGAAGTTAGTTCATCACTGGTTCCAAGCTGTGTTTGTATGATGATGTAATCAGGCCATAGAAATACGTATTGTGACTTTGCAACATTAAAAGAATATTTGGAATCCGGCCTTCTGTTGTCTTTTAAACAACAGTCATGTCTTATTCACTACCATGACTGAATCTTAACCATCTACTATGTCAGGTTATGTCATGCATCATCTTATTTTATCTGACGAGGACGTACTGTTGAAGTTATCTCAGTACCTCTGAAATATGTATAATAAAATATACTTGATCACACGAATGTCTATTTTTGTTAATATTTTGAATTAATATTAATAACTCCGGAAAACCATGTCAGTTGAGTGCTTCCAATCTATTGTAAAACTCATTCTTTGATTTATTAATTGAACCTTGTTTAACCTTTAAATATATATATATTGAGAAATAAGTCAAACACTGCTAACTAAATCATTTTGATTTACGTGCGTTTCATCCTTAATATTAAGAGCTTAATATTAGGGCTCATCAGAATTTAATTACTTGCTCTCGTATTTGAAATCATGTGTGTGTTGTGTCTGTGTGTGTGTATGTGTGTGTGCGTTTGTGTGTGTGTGTGTGTGTGTGTGTGTGTGTGTGTGTGTGTGTGTGTGTGTGTGTGTGTGTGTGTGTGTGTGTGTGTGTGTGTGTGTGTGTGTGTGTGTGTGTATAATGCATATAATATCTTTGTCATTGCTGCTGCAGGTCTGCTATGGATGGAATGCAAACAAATCTACAATACTGGAGCTAGATCTTATCTGACAGACTACTACAATTTTATGGACTTTGGTGTGCTATCCATGTACCTGGCTTCTTACTTATTAAGATTTATTACAGATTTTAGAGTCCAGGAGGCTGACAAGTAGGTCCATCTACACCTTTTCTTTCTTCTTTTATTCTTTTATACTTTTTTCTTGCTTTTTTACTGGTTTCGTCATTAAATTGCGACGCTGTTGCGGCACTGCTTTTAACGGATTTTAGATCATACTAGCAGAATGGCCTGGCGTTGCTCGGAATTCTAAACATAGATTGGGATGTTTATCCCTCCTTTCTGAAAAAGTTTCGTCGTATGTTCACCAATTGATGAAGAAGTCCTAATAAACAGTGAAGTCGCCTTGGGTGAATAGGCAATTAATTTTCTATTAAGATTTTTCAAAAGCATGTAATTGCGTTCCTTCTCTTTTTTTGTTGTTGTTTTTGCTGCTGTTGGTGTGATAGCGGCCGTTGGTCGTACTACTAACACAGTCTCGTCCTTCTTCAGCCAATCGTGTATATACCCTTCTACCTCATCAGCAATAGAACAATATTTGCTCTAGGGTTCTTATATATTTGATATATATTTATCCTTATCGGGCCTCGTGAAATAAATACGTTTATTTATATTTTGTTATTGTGTATGCAAAAATAACTGTACACGAATATATAATTATATATATATTAAAATAACAGATTTAAGTTTAAGCGAAGAATCGCTGCTTTCACCCTTAACGGGATATTCTGAAACTAAAAAATCAATCTGTGAACGCAGAAGTAAGTATTTCGAAAAACGTTAAACACTATTTATATACACACACTATATATACATTTATATACACACATACACAGATAGTATCATAATGTCGTAATGCAGAC
>OZ024757.1:33566448-33573948 GCA_964016885.1 Eledone cirrhosa | reverse complement strand
TATATATATATATATATGAGATGTCAACATGAGTGGACCTATTATTTTTATCTAAAGACATTTTTTTCCAATTCCATCCCGCCCGTCCTCTTAATCTATTTTATTTCTCATTCTTTCTTCTGATGAAGGACTAGCGTCCGAAACGTTAAGACATATATATATATATGTGTATATATATATGTATGTCTATATATATATATATATATATATATATATATATATATATATATATGTGTGTGTGTGTGTGTGTGTGTGTGTGTGTGTGTGTGTGTGTGTGTGTGTGTGTGTGTGTGTGTGTGTGTGTGTGTGTGTGTGTGTGTGTGTGTGTGTGTGTGTGTGTGTGTGTGTGTGTGTGTGTGTGTGTGTGTGTGTGTGTGTGTGTGTGTGTGTGTAGCAAGGGTAAAAATATAATTAAAAAACTCTGTATGTAGAGCGCTATATAAGAGAATATATCACTGCCGAATAGTTTTAGACAGAGCTCAGAGTGTTTATGTAGTAATGGTTGAAAGAAATGAGAGACACTTCTAAGGAAAAAGATACAGGAAGATAGACATAAACACCGAGCACGTCTGAACAAAGAAAAAGATTGAATCGAGTGCTTAACCCATTCAATGCTTTACAATTGTTTCGGCGATGCTAAGGGTCATTGCACAGTTAATCAAAAGGATGAATTTGTGTATAATCATCTGTAAAGAAAAATACAGTAAAAGAAAACGTGGAACGACCTCCTCAGAAGTAAAACAAGGTAAATAAACTTTCAGCGTATCATACTGAGATGAAATTCTCCACTTGCCTGCACCTTGCCTTACAGGGTTTTACTTCGGCGTATTTTGTTTTACTTTTATAACTGTTTTGCTTCTGAGAAGGTAATGCTATATTTTCTTTTTCTTTATTTTTTTTTTTCTTTACACTGTTATACACATATTTCTCCTTTTGAACTGTTTATTGACCCATGGCATCGCCTAAACATCATAAAGCCTCGAATGAGTTACGAACTTGATTGAAACATTTTATTTATATATATATATATATATATATATATATATATATATATATGTATACATTCTTTTCCTTTTTTTCAAATATACCTAACTGTACCAAGGATCTCACACATTTTCCAATATATATATATATATATGTATATATATATATATATATATATATATATATATATATGTATATATATATATATATATATATATATATATATATATATATATGTATATATATATATATATATATATGTATATATATATATATGTATATATATATATATGTATATATATATATATATATATATGTATATATATATATATGTATATATATATATATGTATATATATATATATATATATATATATATATATATATATATATATATATATATATATACAGTTTTTCCTGTTTTGTCGGTCGTTAGATTTGAATTTTAATGTTTGATACATTTTGTTGTATTGTATCATATAATTCATTATTTTTTTATGTCAAGAGACATTCCCTTCATTCACTTATCTACTATTGTGCTGTTGTGTTTATTTTCGATCGTTTTCTAACAAAATTTTTTTCCCCAAGTTAGAAAATTATTCGTCAATCTTCTGAGCCCCTGGAACAGACGTTGATACGGTCAGTAAATTAGTTGAAACCACATTCTAGGTTAATGGCTGGCGAGTGGAAATGATGTTATGTAGGATCTCTGTCGTGTTTGTTCGCGTTTCAGAGTAGATATATTGATGATACACACACACACTTTATATATATAGATATATATATATATATATATGTATATATATATATATACACCTATATAAATATATATGTGTATATGTATATGTATATACATATATATTATATACACACATATAGACGTGTGTGTGTGCATGTGTGTGTGTGTATAAATATATATCGAACTCGTCCTTTGGACTGAGTGTTCTACTAACTTCGGATATAACCACCCAATATTTTACCCCTATATATGTTTGTGTGTGTGTACGTACATATATGCATGTACATATATTTTATATACACAGACACACACATTATATATATATAAACAATGATAAAGTATATATCCACATATATGGTAAGGTATATAGCCACAATATGCGTGTTTGTGTGAGTATACAGGCGCAATGGTATAAGAAGATCTGAGACTAAAGATGTTAGAAGATCGATTCTTACTATCCTTATACATATATAGATAGATATATGCAGATGCATTGCCAAAAAAAAATCGGATAGCAAGTAAAAGAACTTACTATCGTAAAATTCCGATATATATATATATATGGCGGATTTTCGAAATGGGTTGCGCCTTCAGCAAGAGACTTCATCGTATATTGCTCTAGTTAACTGATATGAATAGAATAGTACGACCAACGGCATCAGTTTGGGGGCTGAACCTCTAATAATCCGACGCCCCATCAAATGGAGGATCTTGTACTTCAAATACTTAATTACGCATGCAACTGGAATAAACTCCAGTCTGATGAGCTACAAGTGTTGATACACATACATATATATATATATATATATATATATATATATATATATATGGTCTTACATATATACATACAGACAAAGACATATGCATGTATACATACATTCATATATACATACTCACATACATAAATACATACATACACATACATAATATGAAAGAGTACTGGTGGAATGTTCCAGTTAAAACCCCAATAAAATGCAAGCATAACAGACCAGATATAATGATATGAGACAGGGAAAAGAAGGCATGCACTGTAGTGGAAGTTAGCTGCCCAGCAGATGCCAATGTAATATTAAAGATTAGCGAAAATGAGAATATCTATGCAGAACTAATGAGAAATCTGCAGAAACTCCATCCTAACTTTACCTTCAGATTTATACCTGTAATTATTGAGGCACTGGAATACGTTAGTAATTGCCTCGGTTCAAATATTGAAAAGCTAGGCTTCACAGAACCAAAGAGAGCACGACTAGTTAGGAAATTACAAGTACAAGCCATTAATGGAACAGTAAAAATATGTAAAACATTCCAAAAATTCTGCATCTAATAACTGCATGTATACATGTACAAATACAAAGCATATGCACACATATAACCCAAAACATACACATCCACACATACAATAACATCCATATCTGCACATACATTCAGACATGCAGACATATCTACCTGGTTGATGTTTAAATTCCAATGAGAGAGTCTTGTGTCTATGTTAGAAACCGATTCTATTTGTAAAAGTTTATAAAATTATAAAACCAGAAGAACATATATACATACATACAAGTATGCACACACATACATACATGGTGGCTGCAAACTCTGCTAAGAGTATTGCAATCGCATGTCAGATTATAGAGTTTGGTGCACGTTTAGGTTATGGCCAGCCACACGAAAGTGTAACATATCCTGAACAAACAATGTCTGTGCTTTGAAGGTATTTTAAGTGGCGAAAGGCCTTGCACTCAACCAATCCCACTCTCTGAGCATTGAAAACACTACCCGAAAAGGAGAACTGGTCAACATCATCGGATGCTTCTGAAGTCGCAGGTTTTTTGGGGGTTCTTTTTCAGAGTTTCCCTCTCCTAGAAAGGTGTTGTGACAACAACTGGGGGCCTTTCACTCCCAGGTAAAAAAAAAAAAAAAAGAAGAAAAAAGTTCTATTTGGATGGCCGTTGACTCTGCTGAGTGCCTCCGCCCTTTACGGGGTCTTGTATTTCATCCCACAGGGTGTCCAAAATCACCCTCCTCGCCAAACTAGCTTGGTGGGGTTACCGGTTTAGTCGCCGATGACCCGACCATGGGACAAGTTGTACTGGGTTACCAGTAGCACTTGAGAGGGACGTGACATATACATACACACATACATATATACAGGAAGGCGTTTGTTCATGTGTTTCTTCTTGTTTCAGTCCGTCAGTGCATCTTTGTTGACAACGATCGCAACAAAATCGTCTGTACAGAAGACGCTTCAAACAAAACAACAGCAGGTACAACGAAACACGTTATCATCGTTAACGACAATGCACGCATGCGCATGTAAAGTTGTTGCCATCTTGTATTTTCAGATCTTTCAAGTTTTTCATCATGTGGGCCATTGAGAATAGAAAGAAAGAAAGAAAGAAAGAAAGAGAGAGAGAGAGAGAGAAAGAAAGAGAGAAAGAAAGAAAGAAAGAGAGAGACAAATAAAGAAAGAGAAAAAGAAAAAGAAAGAAAGAAAGAGTGAAAAAAAAAGAAAAAGAAAAACAATAAATAACAGTTCATCCCTGTATTTCCGTGTGTTTTCTGTTTAATGTTGATTTTTGACGGAAAAAATATCTTGCTTGCTTGTATCAAACGGGTAGCTTGCCCCTTTGACACAGCAGTGCAAGAAGAGGAGAGGGATCTATTAACCGGTACCAGGATCTAAAGTAGGATTACTAGGTACTGTATCGAAGAGTTTCCAAGGTTCGCTAAAAACCATTAGCCCAGACACTTTTTGGGGAACACTTCAAATGGTTTGCCCACTGAGAACAAGGACCCTCCATTACCTCCTGAATATCTGAGGCTGCGTGTGTGTGTGCCCGTGTCTCTATGTATGAATGTATCTATGTATGTATGATATATATATATATATATATATATATATATATATACAGGTGTGTGTATATATGTATGTACCTATGTGTGTCTGTGTGTGTATGGACCTATGTATGAATGCATATATGTATGTATGCCTGCATGAGCTTGTGTCCAAGTCTGTTTTTACGTTTGTGTATGTATTTATAACTTGTAACCTAGCGATTCAACAAAAAAGGATCGATAAGATATTTCCAGATTAGCCAAAAAAAGAAAAAAACCACTAGGGATCGATATACTCGGTTAAAATCCTCTCGAGGCAGTGCCCCAACATGGCCGCAGTCAAATGACTGAAACTAATAAAAGAACAAAGGAAAGGATATGGCGCATTGTTTCACATCTGCTTGTGATTATGTAAGAAATAAACCAAAATAAAGCAGCCATGTTTAAGTTCGTTATCACCGCGCTAACATTTATATATAATGTGTTCTACAAGCTAAAACAAACCGCCTGCTTTCAGATGATTACAACACGATATAGGTACGTGTGTGTATGTATGTAGGTGTAGGCATGGGTGTGTACATATACACACACACACATATATAATATTATAATGTATATTACATATATGTGTGTATACATTTATAAATACATACATACATATACATACATACAAATACATACATATATATATATATATATATATATATATATATATATGTGTGTGTGAACAGTTATACGAACTGGCATACAATTACACACTTTCATACTTACATATATATATATATATATGTAAGTAAGAATGTGTGTAATTGTATATGCAAGTTCGTATAACTGTTCACACACACACACACACACACACGCGCGCGCGCGCGCATCTACATACAAAACTAAAGTTTATTATATTTGTTTAATGGAAGCAGTTAATCAATTAGTATATCGCGCTTTAGCTTATTCTAAAAAAAAATGGAGGCAAGAAAGGATATATTTATAAGGAGACTTGAGATATGAAGGATTTTATGGGGGAGTTTCCGGTGGAAATTTGAAACATGGTTGCCATCTTAAATTCTTTCCCTACCGTGCCATCACCCTTATACCTAATTTACTACTCATAGCCGGACACACATACACAAATATATATGTATATATATATAGAGAGAGAGGGAGGGAGCGAGAGAGATGTTATATAATATACTTATAGACATGTATGTATATGTCTGTTTAAATATATATATAAATATGTGTATATTTGTATATATGTACACATATATACACATATATATGTGTATACATACATATGTGTGTGTGTGTAAGTGTGTCTATGTGTGTGTGTGTACATTATATATACACATATATATATATACAGGTTTTTGTATTCATTTAGCAAGATTTTTGCTGAGAAATCGTTTGTTGGAATAAACATATATATATATATATAAAGGGCGGTGGATTGGCAGTATCGGTAGAGGGCCGGTCGCCATGCTTTGACGTATAGAGTTACGGCCCTTGCCATTCTGAGTTCAAATCCCGCCGAGGTTAACTTTGCCTTTCATCCTTACGGGGTCGATAAAATAAAGTACCAGTAATGCACTGGATAATTGGTGGCCTTGTGCCAAAAGTAGAAACAATTATATGTGTGTGTGTGTGTGTGTGTGTGTGTGTGTGTGTAGTTCAAGTAATGACACGACAAATAGAGAGAGGAAAAGAAAGAAAGTCATATTAGTTCCGCACCTAGGAGGAAAAGGTCTACCCACGGATTAATCAGTCTTCGAATTGTTGCACCTTTTAACTGGTTATATATATATATATATATATATATATATATATATATATATATATATATATATATATATATATATATATATATATATATATATATATGATTAGGATTTTATAATATATATGAAAAATTCGGGACACCGACGGCTGAGCTCCGGCCGTTTCAACAGCTAGGTCCGAACTCATATATATATATATATATATATTAAGTTAGATATGGCTTGGGCCAATACTGGCCGAAAACTATCAAAGTTATATATATATATATATATATATATACAGATATATAAGGAATCATCAGATTGTATTTACAATTTTACAAATGCTCAATATGTAAAGAACTTTACAAAGATTTATAAGTTCTAAATAATTCATCGCTTGATTATATGGTCATTCGTTTAACAAATATAGACTTTTATATATATATATATATAAGATATTAATTTAACAATGAAAATAATAACAAAGTCAAGTTATTTTATATATTCTTATCATTGATTTACGATCGTTTCAGAGGGTTGATCATATTGACTGATCTATAGCAGTTATATAACTGTATATTATCAGACATATATATAGGTTCGATTAGACCGTCTTCTTCAGAAACAATGGATTATTGGCAATCAGATTACATTGAGTTCTATCTATGGTACGAACCCTACGACGAAGGGTAGATCGCATTGAAAAAAAATATATATATATATATTAAAATAACAGATTAAAATTTAAGCAAAGAATCGCTGCTTTCACCCTTAACGGGATCCTCAGAAGATCTCCTTAAAGGTGAAAGCAGCGATTCTTTGCTTAAACTTTAATGTTATTTTAATAAATATTTGCTCTACGGTTTTTACATATATTTATATATATATAATATATATATTATCCTTATGGAGCCCTCTTCGGATTTTAGTCTTCACATTTATTATTATTACTATTATTATTATTACTATATATATATCGTCTGGGGAGATTTGAACTCCATCAGATTTAAATGCTCAAGTCATCACGCCGTATTTGTCACAACTACGTCTTTATGACAAAATTAGGATGTAAAGGAACGTGGATGGATCGAAGGATGTCGTACGCTGTGCCATTCTAACCGAATATAACATTACTAACCTACAGACTGACATCGTTTTATTTACAATTTCTAATGCATCTTTTTTT
>OZ024757.1:33553948-33558948 GCA_964016885.1 Eledone cirrhosa | reverse complement strand
TGTGATCTTAGTCGTCGAAACACAAAAACCTGTCCATGGAATCTTGGTCATTTACATTGTGCGTGTGTGTGTATGTGTGAGAGAGAGAGAGAGAGAGAGAGAGAGAGAGAGAGATAGAGAGAGAGAGAGAGAGAGGTGATTCAGTAGATTTGTGGTTTACTGAAGAAGGTACAAATATTAGCAGTCTATGGTATAGCAAAGAGGGTAAATTAATGAGGTAGAGATGTCCTACCTTATTAATATACATATATATATATATATATCCAGCGAATTTTCAACCGTCAAGGTTGTTTTCCATGGTTATGCCACTATTTATAAAACAAATTTTGTATTTTATCTGATGAAAGCGCACCAAGAATGGCTTGGTCGCCCTTGAAATATATATAATAAAATAATTATGGTTTTATAAATATAGTTTCCATTTATTGTACATATATTTATATATACATATACATATATATACATATACATATATATACATATATATACATATATATACATATATATACATATATATATATATACATATATACATATATATAATAAAAGAACGAGGCTTCACATAGGGTTTTTATTGATTAGGCTCAGATACGAATGTTCGAATTCAACTTTACCTTTCATCCTTTCAAGGTCGATAAAAAAAATACGTACCATTCCAGTACTGAGGTCGATAATTCTTCTATAGCTCTCCTTCATCTTCTCTCTCTCTCTCTCTCTCTCTCTCTCTCTCTCTCTCTCTCTCTCTCTCTCTCTCTCTCTCTCTCTCTCTCTCAAAACTCGCTCTCTTTCCTTCTCTGCAAGAAACATCAACTATGTTTAGACCTGGAGTGAGGAAAGACACCAGCAGGTTTAAAGCGTCAAAATACATTATATGTCACGACAACGCCTCTACAACCCCATCAGAAGGTACTCCATCCATAAATATTATAATTTGATTGGCAGTGTCGGTAGAGGGTCGGACGTCATGCTTTGCAGCATAGAGTTACAGCCCTTTACGATCTGAGTTCAAATCCCGCCGAGGTTAACTTTGCCTTTCATCCTTACGGGGTCGATAAAATAAAGTACCAGTCAAGCACTGGGGTTGATTTAATCGACTTTCTCCTCCCCCAAATTGCTGGTCTTGTGCCTATATAAGAAACCTTTATTGTTGTTGTTGTTGTTGTTATTTTACCATTTTCCTTAACTGATCTTCTTTGTGGTTCTCTGTTGTCGTTTTTAGGGAGACTGTGACGTAGAATGGAAATTTGCCCGTACGAAACTATGGATGAATTATATGGATGATGGTAGTACCCTTCCTGTGCCCTTCAACATGATACCTACTCCTAAGTCGTTCGTATACGCTTGGGCTTTTTGTAAAGAACTCTTCAACCCACATTCTGAGGGGCTCTTTGACATTGAAAGAGCTCGCAAGCAGACTTTTATAAAGGTAAACTATTACGACTGAATGTATCGCCATCTTTATGAGTTTTGCTCTCGTTTCTTTCTTTTTTCTGGGGGACGGAGTTCTGTGGTGATATATATATATATATTTTTTTTCTTTTCTTTCATCGTATTTCCCGGCGTCGAAGACGCTACTTTTTTCCTAAAATAAGTCTCAAAAATCTACCAAGCGTCCTGGGAGCCGAAGATAGTTTTTTATTTTTATTTTTCAAATTTTTTGTTGTCAAAATAAGGGTGCGTCCTCGAGGACGAAGCGTCTTCGGCGCCGGGAAATACGGTAATTCATTGCCTTTGTTTGGAATAAAACTTGATTTGTTAGAGGAAATGGCGTGTTGTGGCGTGCATGTATATTCTAAGGACAATGATGAAGTATCTGCGTCCAAATACATGAAATGAAGCAGAAAGTGAGCCACACCTGGAGCCGATGAGGAAATCTATGTGGTCAATTAACCCATTAGAATTAACAGTCAGATATATATACATATTCTCCGGTCCTCTCCCACTGATGTGGGTTGGCAAGGTTGGTCTTAAAGGCCAACGAAACGTGCGTTTCTCGTATGGCTCCGTTGTAGTTACCGGCCTTAATAATTATACACATTCATATAGAGATACATGTACTTGTGAATGCATTCAAACATAAGCATGCAGATATATGTATATTTATATATAAATCCAGATATAATCATACAAATACTCCCATATGAAATATATATATATAAATATTTATGCCACAAAGATGATTATATAAGCATATAGCCACAATGATGAATATTATTTTAAATGATGAGGAGTTTGTTGAATATATAGGTTTAAATGTTTCAAGGAACGACATGGGTGCTGCCTGCAAGAGGAAGTGGATTAAATTTCTGTTTAATAATGGCTCTTGCTTTGGTCTATATTCATAGATAGGTGTATAAGTATACGCATAGTTGTTAAAGTATTTATTTATATATATATATATATAGATAGATATACATATATACACGAGGATCGGCTGAAAAGTTCATTGGCTGACTAGAATACTCTCATGGAATGACCAAATGAGGTTTATTTTTCGACATAGTCCCTGGAAAGAAACAATGCAGAGGGGCTAAAATTAATGCATGCAAGACTTCACTCCTTCATGGTCAGTCTATGAACTTTTCAGCTGACCTTCGTATATGTCTATTTATGTATACTCTCTCGAAACGTTTAAAAAAAAACGAGATCAAACTCCGCAAGAAGCAACATCGTTAATATCCACTTCAATAAAACATTCACTACTAAACCCTTTGAAAACATTGTAAATCTTTCCTGAATTCCTTCCGCCATCGTTTTTGTTTAATTGTTTTATCCCATAGTAAAAGTTTCCACCATTTCTTTCCCTCCTTTTGTGTTTATATTTACTACTTCAACCTACTACCTCTTACAAATTACGATATCACATTCACCTTGATACCCAGCATCATTTACAAGCAGAGTATGGGCCACCAGACGCAAGAGGCAGAGAAACACCCAAAGCAAGTGCTTCCTTAAAATTCCGCACCTGGGAAAAAAAACCACCAACGCTATCCGCAGGGCCATACGGAGGGAGGGCCTCGACATCCACTTGGCCTACTCCGGGCTGTCTCTACGGAGATGCCTCTCCAGGAAACCCTAGAAATTGGTTGACGCGTGTTCCCTCAGCAACTGTCCGATGCGCCAAACGAACTGTTGCTTACGCACGTACGTCGTATACAAGGTAGAATGTGGCAAGTGTAACGATTTCTACATCGGTAGCTCCATCCAGCCACTACATGTCTGGATCAAGGAGCACATCAACACTAGGGCCTCGTCTTTCCGGAAACGCATATATATATATATATATATATATATATATATATATATACGAAACAAAGAGTAGAAAAGGCTAAAGGGACTTTCTCTCAGAATAACATCAAAACATTTATTTACAAAATAGGAATTTCCGTATTATTTGTACCGGTTTCAGCTTATACGCTTTTCCACGCGACGGAAGTGTATAATGCAATTAAATTGCTTATTAATAAAAACAATAAAAATATGGGGAAAAATTGTTTTTACATACATATATGTAAGGAGAAAAGTTAACATTTTGTCTGTAGTTTTCTTTCTTTCTCTCTTAGTGCTGGGCTTAGCCGTGTCACTATCAACTGTTGGCAGTGACACGGCTAATAAATGTAGATAATTTAAGACATTTATCGAGATAAAGCAGGTCTAAAACAGCTATCTTTACGACGACGTACATCTGAACAAATAACCACTCCCCGAAAAAAACAAAGAAATAAGAGAACTTTAAAGATCATTTAAGCATAGACTCTCTGCCCACTGAGGAGACCAGCTAGATTCCCGCCGCTCGAATACCGGCGCTTCAGTTCGGATCTAACTGTTGAAACGAGCGGAGCTCAGTCGTCGTGTCCTGAACATTTCCCCTCTTCAGTTGTCTGCTGCAGGTTTCGGATGTTTCGACGGGATGTTAAAAGATGATACTGAAAATTTCAACAGCGGTCTGTCCAGTATTAAAGATAATATAAATGTTTGAATTAACAAACTACAATTCGGTGTACTTCTGTATACAACAACATTCTAACAATTAGAGGAAGGGGGAAGGGATATAGAGTGAGGGAGCTAAACAATCCTCATTACCTCCCCTTTACCTATCAATTAGAATATCTGTAAATATTTCATTTTCTCCGCTGATTTATTGAAATCCAGTTGTCTGTGTCACGTACGCTGCTTATTTATTAATTACATCAAGTACCACGCAAATATTTACTTACTCATTCCAATACAAACACTTCCAACTCACCACACACGCATACATGCGCGCGCGCACAGTCTCTCTCTCATATATATATATATATATATATATATATATATATATATATATATCACTAACTCTTTCTCTTCATATATTTTATACTTTGTATCTAATTGTATGTGTATATATATATATATATATGTATAGTGTTGATGGTAATGGAGGCGGCGAGTGTTGTTGGGGAGGGGGGGGGGCAGTCTTAGGGGGAGGGTATCGCAGCTAGCACGTCTAAAGGGAGAAGTCTAGTGTGTACAGAAACAAACTAGATAAAACAGCCAACCCTAACAGTAACCCAATAGTAACCATATTCCTCCTCAAACGGGAGGAATATAGCTACTAGGTGAGAAAATTAGCTACTAAGAGAGGAATTTGGAACCCAGGGGAGAAATTAGGGAGGAGTTTTAATCATGGGAGTCATGTGACTTGCGTCTCGAAGAACCACTGGACTAGACGAAGAAGGAATTGAGAAAACCTCACAAAGCCAGTAGAGGAATGCGACCTGTGTCTCTAAATACCACTGGATTAAGAAGAACCATCGTATCTACTAATCAGCAATATGTCGCCACAAGAGAGGTGTTTCATGGGCGCTACACTGTGCTGAAAGTGGCGCCGTGTAAACATCTAGCTTGTTGCGAAAATTTATTTCATCGAAAGACACACAGTTATTTTGTATTCAGAAATATTTATGGTTGGATAATTGGACATCTACAACCGTAATACTTTTACATTTTGTTTAGTGTTA
>OZ024757.1:33548948-33551448 GCA_964016885.1 Eledone cirrhosa | reverse complement strand
TCTTTCCTGAGACATTCTATCGCTGTGATCTTTCAATTTGGAGAAGTAGTGGCTCTACCTGGAGTGACTCTTTGTTCTCTGGGCTACGCATTTTATCGAGTAACGTTACTCTAAAGACCCTTGTTTTAACTCCATTAGTAATAATCTGAGCATTGACTCGAGCCATTTGGTATTTAATATTAATACCACTCGTTCTTGTGTCATCAGAGGATTCATAAAATGCACAAATAAGTAATATCAATGAAAGCGCGCCCTTATATGACAACAGGGTAAAGGATAAAGACCCCCTTCAGTTACGAATGACCATAGTATTTGCACCTCGACAGTTCCCCTCCGAGGCACAAGTTCGGACAAGGTTGTTTGTGGAAGACCAGTAGTCTCCAAGCATACCAGTCTCCTCTCTCCATGCCACCGATGTTGTCCAAGGGAAAGACAAAGGCCGATACAGTTTAGCACCAGTGACGTCGTAACTCATTTCTACAGCTGAGTGAACTGGAGCAACGCAAAGTAAAGTGTCTTGCTCAAGAACACAACGCAAATCCAGGTCCAAGGTATATATTTATATACCCTGTTTGAAAAAAAAATGCAACCAGCATAAATATATTATTTGAATGACATTTATATTGAGTGTGTTTGTGCAGTGCCGGATTTAGGACAAATGAAGCCCTGTGCTAGTTAAGTTATGAGACCCCTTACTCGTAAAAAATTGTAAAGTGTCTTGTTGAAAGACCCAATGCATCACCCTGTCCGAGAATCGAACTCACAACCTCCCGATTGCAAGCCCAATGCTCTAACCACTAAGCCATGCGACTTTACATTTACATGATATATACATGATATACGTACCATATTTGATTTACAATTATTTGTACTTTTTTTTTTTTTCAGTGAAAGATATAGCAAACGTCCGTGGTGAAGAAATAGAATTGTTTGAAAACCCACCTGACGGTCCTCCACCAGTGCCGGAAACGCCGTCCAGAATACCTTATGCAACTCCACCTATACCGGAACACGAAGACACAGAAACTAAAATGCCAGGTACTTTAACTGATGGTTGGTTGTTTGGATGGTAGAATGGTTGGTTGTATGGTTGGTAGGTTGTTTGGTTGTTTGGTTGGTTGGTAGGATGGTTGGTTGGTTGGTTGGTTGGTTGGTTGGTTGGTTGGTTGGTAGGATGGTTAGTTGTTTGGTTGGTAGGATGGTTGGTTGTTTGGTTGGTAGGATGGTTGGTTGTTTGGTTGGTAGGATGGTTGGTTGTTTGGTTGGTAGGATGATTGGGTTTAATGGTTGATTATTTTGATTGTTGGGCTGGTATGATTGATTGGTTGGTTGGTAAATAGGTTGGTTGGTGGGTTGGTGGGGGGTTGGTTTGTAAGAGGAGTGGTTGATGGGTTGGTCGGTGGTTGATGGGTTGGTTGGTGAGTTGATGGGTTGGTTGGTGAGTTGATGGGTTGGTTGGTGGGTTGATGGGTTGGTTGGTGGGCTGATTGGTGAGTTGCTGGGTTGGTTGGTGAGTTAGATGGTTTATTGGCTGGTTGGTTGGTTGGTTGGTTGGTTGGTTGGTGAGTTGGTTTGTAAGTTGGTTTGTTGGCTGGTTGGTGAGTTGGTTGATGGATTGGTTGGTTAGTTGGTTGGTTAGTTGATGGGTTGGTTGTTTAGTTGGTTGGTTAGTTGATGGGTGGGTTGGTTGGTTAGTTGGTGGTTTAGTTGGTTGGTTAGTTGGCAGGCTGCTTGGTTGGTTGGCTGGTTATAGGTTGGTTGGTTAGTTGGTTGGTTAGTTGGTTGGTTGGTCGGTGGGTTAGTTGGTTAGTTGGTGGTTTAGTTGGTTGCTTAGTTGGCAGGCTGGTTGGTTGGTTGGTTGGCTAGTTAGTAGGTTGGTTGGTTGGTTGGTTGGTTGGTTGGTTTGTTGGTTGGTTGGTTGGTTGGTTGGTTGGTTGGTGGGTTGGTGGGTTGGTTGGTTGGTTGGTTGGTTAGTTAGTGGGTTAGTGGATGGGTTGGTTGGTTGGTGGGTGGGTGGGTTGGTTGGCTGGTTGGTCGGTTGGTTGATTTGCTGACTGGTTGGTGGGTAGGTTGTTGGGTTGATTGGTGAGTTAGTGGGTGAGTGGATTGGTTGGTTGGTTGGTTGGTGCGTGGGTTGGTTGGCTGGTTGGTTGGTTGGTTGGTTTGCTGACTGGTTGGTGGGTAGGTTGTTGGGTTGGTTGGTGAGTTAGTGGGTGAGTGGATTGGTTGGTAAGTTGGTTTTTGGTTTGTTAGTGGGATAATGGATGCAATGGTTCGTTTGCTGTTTGGCTGGTGGGTTGGTTATTCGGCTGGTTGATTGCTTGGTTGGTGTATTGGTGTGTTTGTTGTTGCATATGTCGTTTAAAACTTGTGTATTTCTCTATTTATTTCCAGCGAGAAGCGCCCCACACACAAACAAGAAAGCAGGCGCACGAGCAGTGAACAGACGCACATCAGTGAGCAACTCAGGGCCGATTGCCACAACACTTGCAATACCACA
>OZ024757.1:33491448-33521448 GCA_964016885.1 Eledone cirrhosa | reverse complement strand
CTACAATAACAGTAACCATTACTATCACCATAGGTGTGTGATAACCAACATATACAGACGATAACGTAACAATAACCTTGTTATTATATCAACTATCATCAATCGCTCGTATTTCACTGCTTATCAGTGGAAACGGCAAAACACAACCCAAAACTAATATCATGCTTATATATATATATATATATATATATATATATATATATATATATATACACATTCACACATATACATATATATACATTCACACATATACATATATATATATATACATTCACACAAATACATTCACACAAATACATATATATATATATATATACATATATATATACATTCACACAAATACATATATATATATATATATATATATATATATACATTCACACAAATACATATACATTCACACAAATACATATATATATATATATATATACATTCACACAAATACATATATATATATATATATATATATATATATACATTCACACAAATACATATATATATATATATATATATATATATATATATATATATACATATACACATACATACATATGCACACATACATATATACATATATACATATAATACACACATACATACATATATATATATATACATATATATACACATATATATATACATATACATATATATGTGCATAAAAACACATATATATGCCAAAAGTAAACGGAAAACAAAATACCAAATGATACACTGCAATGAAAATATATATTAGTTTAACGCTAGAGATAGTAGGAAAAGAGTTTTAACGTTTTGGACGTTAGTCTTTCATCAAAAGATAGAATGAGAAATAGAAAGATAAAGGAAAATAAGAGTAGGAAGGAGGGAGGAGTCTATGATATCGACTTCAGTTCTTGTATTTATATTTTTTTCGACTTCGAAAGGATGAAAGGCGGTGAGTAAAACTCAAAACGTAAAATGTCGTAGTTAAATACCACAAAACATTGCATTCGGCGCTCCACCGACCCTACTAATACACCTTTATTACATTGTAACGGTTTCTGATTTAGGCACAAGGTCAACAAGGCTCGATTAAATCGACCCCAGTGCGTAGATAGTATTATCAGTGGAAAGGCCAACGGAAACATTGTTTCCTCAGTCCGCTTTGATGAGGTCCACCCCCATCTGGTAAGCGAATCAGATTTGGGACCTTCTCGATTGGTTTCATATATAATTGTTTCTACTTTAGGCACAAGGTCAGCAAATTGAAGGAGAGGAGAAAGTCGATTAAATCGACACCAGTGCATTACTGGTACTTTATTTTATCGATCCCGTAAGGATGAATGGCAAAGCTAACCTGGGCGGGATTTGAACTCAGAACGTAAAGGGACGTAACTATGTGTCGCAGAGCATGTCTGACGCTCTAGAGCACATGACAACCACTGTGCTAAATTTATTTTGAATGTCGTAGTTTGTGCATGCATGTGCTTTCATATGTTCCTCGCTACATATCTCGCTCTCTCATAGTGTCGACGAGACATACTCATCTTTTAAATGGCTGGTATTTTAATAAGAGTTATTTGTAGATATCTACCTATGTAATTATCTCTCTCTCTCTCACGTTACACACGCACATATATATATATATATATATATATATATATATATATAGGAACCAGTAAGACCCCGACAGCTGAGCTCAAGTCGTTTCGACGGCTAATTCTGGACGCTGAGTCCAGAATTAGCCGTCGAAACGGCTTGAGCTCAGCTGTCGGGGTCTTACTGGTTCCTATTACCCACTCTACTACCCCAAGTATTGAGTACTTTGGTGCGTTATGGTCCACCTGGTTCCTTACCACATTTCCTTCGTTATATATATATATATATATATATATATATATATGATATTAAATAAATGGAAACTATATTTATAAAACCATATTTATTCTATTATATATATTTCAAGAATACCAAAACTTTGGTACGCGCTCATCAGATAAAATACAAAGTTTGTTTTATAAATATTGACATATCCAGGAAGAAGATTTTAACGGTTCAAGTTTTTCCTGGATCGAATCAGTTATAAACATATATATTTGTTTAATTACCAGCAAACTGAATATCCCTTTTGCTTATATATATATATATATATATAGATATCTATATATATATATTGTTATACTTGGGGAGGGTCATATTTGTGTAATATTGCCAGAATTAATAACAGAACACACTCACTGTTTGGTTGGTTTTCGCTTTTCGCTTGTGTGTCTTTTATATCGGTGAGTGTGTTCTGTTATTAATTCTGGCAATATTACACAAATATGACCCCCCCCCCAAGTATAACAATATTTGTTTCGACACACGATTTCATATAAAAAACCTCGCAAAACTATATATATATATAGAGAGAGAGAGGGGGGGGGGAGTCAGTCTGTGATGCTGAGACCGGGAAGACCACTAATCATGGGACTACTCAATAAATACAAAGACCAAAATTCGATAACAGTTGAGTGTATATATATGTGTGTGTGTGTGTGTGTGTGTGTGTGTGTGTGTGAGGCGAATTGGCAGAGTCATTAAGACGTCAGATAGAATGTTTTACAGTATTCGTCCCACCTCTTTGCACTCTCTGAGTTCAGATCCCGCCGTGGTCAACTTTGCCATTCATCCTTTCGAGGTCCATAAAAAAAGCACCAGCCCAGTACTGGGGTTGGTTCTTCCTCTATAGAAAAAAATCGGCTGTGTTCAGACTTGGAGAGGTTTGGGCACCGCCGGGTTTAAATGTGCCCTAGATATTCCTGCCGTATGACGGTGCCTCTACGACTCCACAAGACATGATGGGATCTTTATCCTTTAACCTATATATATATATATATATATAGCGGTGGGGCGAATATTTATTATTACCACAGATTAAAAGGCAATTTTATATTTTCGTAATATTTATATCTGCGTCGACGGATTGATATTATATATGTGTGTGTATGTGTGCTTGTATGTATGTATACACCCATTAATAGGTTTTTGTTTGGGTTTATTTTTTCGATGATAAAATACACATAAACCAGTTAAAACCAGTCGGTTAAAAGGCCAATAAATGTAACAGCCTATATTTTAGTGGGGTTAAAACGGTAGTAATACAAGAGGTCTTTCATTTTCTTCTTTCTTCTATAAATATGGTTTTAAAAAGGAAAAAAAAGAGAGAGAAATACACCGTGTATTGAAGAATAGTTCCTATTGTGGGATTTTGGCGGAGTAAATCCACATTTCTTGAAAGGCCTTGCTATCGCAAACTGCACAGGAAATCTTCTGGCGTTTATCTTTAACGCGGCTCCGAAGTATTGTAATCGCCATTATGAATGTTTTTAAACTTTTCTTTTTTTTTTTTAATGTTAATCTATGTATAAATAATTCCGCCTGCACAAAATATATGTGAATTCTATATATATGTAAGTGCGTGTGGGCGTGCATGTATATATATATATATATATATATATATATATATATAATGGAAAATGTGAACAGGAACAAAACAGAGAGGCAGTACAACGAATGTTTATTAATTTCACGCTCTGGAGAGTGGGGTGGTGGGGAACGACGTTTCGGGCATAAGCCCTTCCTCGGGTGAGAAGTGTGTGGGAATAACTGAAGCAAGCCGGAATCTTTTAATAATAATAATAATTGTTTCTACTTTTGGCACAAGGCCAGCAATTATCCCAGCGTATTACTGGTACTTTATTTTATCGACCCCGTAAGGATGAAAGGCAAAGTTAACCTCGGCGGGATTTGAACTCAGTCCGTAAAGGGACGTAACTGTGCTGCAAAGCATGGCGTCCGAACAGATTTAAGTCTAAGCAAAGAATCGCTGCTTTCATCCTTAACGGGATTTTCTGAAATTATTTGCTCTATGGTTTTTATATATTTGATATATATATTATCCTTATCGAGCCCTCTTGGGATTTTAGTTTTCACGTTGGATTGACAGTATCGGTAGAGAGTCGGACGCCATGCTTTCCAGCATAGTTACGTCCCTTTACGGTCTGAGTTCAAATCCCGCCGAGGTTCACTTTGCCGTTCATCCTTACGAGGTCGATAAAATAAAGTACCAGTAATGTACTGGCTAATTGCTGGCCTTGTGCCAAAAAAGTAGAAACAATTATTATTACTATATATACTGTATACACACACATACATGTGTGTGTCTTTATATACTAGCAGTAGTACCTGGCGTTGCTCGGGAGGGTGGTGATCCAGACAGTGGAATAAATTCTCGGGAAATAATTGTAACTTTTTTTTTTTTTCAATCAAAATTCATTTCGATTTCTTGGATGAAATTACATAAGGATAATTGAGCAGTTTCTTATAAAAACGAATCATACTATTAAAGGGAACGACAAAAGAAGAAAAGCAAAGGAAATGAATAGAAGAAAAAAGAAAAAGAAGATCATGCAACGAAAGAATTGGGGGGGGGCAGACACTAAACCCCCAGTCTGAGCGATGCTTCAGCCGTGCCCCGCGCACGAAATGGCAAAGGTGTAGCCGTAGAGAATGACCAGAGACACCTGCTGCAAGAGCCACCCCACCTCATGAGGCTCTCTCTCCTCAAGTGGTCAGGCGTCTTACCGATTTTACGGGGCGGGGGTCAGCACGAAGAGGAAACGGTTGATCAGGCCCCGGTATTTAACTGTCTTCCTCGCTACTGCATTGCGGGCAGCGGAGCCTAGGTTTGGGGCCGAAGCGACAAAGTTGGAGGCAGAGAACGAGTTGCTGCACGTCACGCCCGAAATTAGGGATTCCACTCATCTTGAAAGGAAAGAGAGTTAATCCGTCGAGGCACTTGCCATCGCTACGATCAAGGCCAGCCAGTTCCAAGTGTGACGGGAAAGCGGCTGCGTCGAAGCTCCTTTTGATGAAGCCGGCCTGCACTAAGGTGGCAAAATAACGGGTGCAGACCGAACTCGTCGATCGCTGCATCTGTGTAGCTTACACACATGGAGGCCGAAGTGCTGTGACGCGCCAATGCGGGTACGCTCCTCATCAAGAAGGGTACCAGTTGATGAGGAGGGCACTGAATTGAACCAAGCGTCATTGTTTGATTGTGTAGGCATGTGGGACGGTGTTGTTCCAAGAAAGACTCGATCCGCGTGAAGGTGGACTTGCACTTGGCGTCGCCCCAGTTACGTTGGACATCGGTGCACTGGGGGACGGCAAGGCTTTCGTCGATCCAATAAGCCAGGGATGACTCGAGCTCCCGGGCCACGCCCGGTTCTGTCGTCTTGCAGGGGATCTCGTTGATGAGGGATAGGCCGGCGGTGCCCCATCAAAAGTGAATCGGAGGCCGAAGCCGCCGAATTTCACAGGGCGTTGTCAAAGCAAACAGTCCAGCTTCAAGCGTTAACCTAATGTATTCTTTCCATATATTGTACTAATTGTGTTGTTATTTCTGTTTACCTTTTAAATACACACACACATATATATATATATATATATTTCACAAATATGACCCTCCCCAAGTATAACTATATATATATATATATATATATACATACCTTGTTTGAAAAAACAATTATATATGTATATATCTCAAGTTTAATATAGAAATGGCTTCTAAAGAACTGTTTCATTCAAAAGAAATCATTAGGATGATTTCTTTTGAATGAAACAGTTCTAGTCCTGTATAAGCCATTTCTATACTAAACTTGATGTTTACACTCTACTAATGTATTGAGTACCTTACTCACCGTGGTTACCCCTGATTGAACCTGGAACTCATATATATATATATATATATATATATATATATATATATATATATATATATATATATATATATATATATATATATATATATATATACATATACATAGGGTAAGGGTAAAGATTCCCTTCGGTCACGAATGACCATGGGATTTGCACCTAGACAGTTCCCCTCCGAGGCACAAGTCCGAGCAAGGTTGTTTGTTGAAGACCAGCAGTCACCCATACATACCAGTCTCCCCTCTCCATGCCACCGATGTTGTCCAGGGGAAAGACAAAGGCCGATACAGTTTGGCATCAGCGACGTCGCAACTCGTTTCTACAGCTGAGTGAACTGGAGTAACGTGAAATAAAGTGTCTTGCTTAAGAACATAACGCAAAGCCTGGTCCGAGATATATATTTATATACCTTGTTTGAAAAAAGTTGCAACTTGCATAAATATATTATTTGAAACACATTTATATTCAGTGTATATGTGTGTGTGCAGTGTCGGATTTAGAACAAATGAGGCCCTGTACTAGTTAAGTTACGAGGCCCCTTACATCTAAAAAATTCATCTTAAAAAAATTGTTTGGCAGGAAGATGGGCCCTTTCCTGGCCAACGGGGCCCTGTGCTTAAGCACACCTAAGCAAAATGGTAAATCCGCTAATGTGCCTGTTATTTCTTTTGTCTTGTAACATTGTACGGTAAATGGAGACCGATAATATGTAATAGACTGAAATAAGTGTGGGCATCGATATGATGGCCGAAACTATTTAACACGTTGCCTCTGTTTGGCTGCAGATTGGTTGGATGACTGAAGCCACATCAGTGAAAGATTTTGTTCATTTTTATTGTAATTCTTAATTTGCTTCGCTGAATGTCTGTCAATGTTTATAAAACATAACTACACCTCACAATCATTAAACCCGAACAGCAGACAATTAGTAAAGATTTGCGTTCGCTCCAAATGCTAAGCCTCACTCTCACTAAGAATCGCTTCTGGCGAACGTCCTGGTAATTAAAGAAAACAATTAACATTACCTTGATTTTTTTTCTGCCCCTGACATGCTTTTTTTGGTCTTGGCGATGTTGGATACTTCCACTATGGTTTCCTGTCATCCATGTCTCGTCTCCAGTTATCGCATTACTCAGGAACCTTGTTGATAGTACATTTTTCATGCTAGTTGCCTGACAGCGAGCCCACCATGCGCATGAATGTATGCAGCACCATTTTGCACAGTTTTGTTTCTTTGACGTCATTATTTTTCGCGGCCGCTTACGTTCTAATCCCGCCGAGGTTAGCTTTGTCTTTCATCCTTCGACTTCCTCCCCGCTTAACAAATATTGCTAGTCTTATTTCTATAGTAGAAATCATTATTTTTCACGGGTAAAAAATTAAAATTTCTGACAGCCCTCGTGTGTGTGTGCTTGCGTGCGTGCGTGCGTCCCTTTACGGTCTGAGTTCAAATCCCGCCGAGGTTCACTTTGCGTGATTGCGTGCGTGATTGCGTGCGTGCGTTCGTGCGTGATTGCGTGCGTGCGTGCGTGATTGCGTGCGTGCGTGCGTGCGTGATTGCGTGCGTGCGTGCGTGCGTGATTGCGTGCGTGCGTGCGTGCGTGTAGATTCCAGAGTTATGTCAAATGGTGAAGGTAACCAGTTAAAAAAGATACTCAATCATCGATAGACAATAGGCCCCTTTATTATATATATATATACATATATATATATAGGGCGGGTAAAATTCCCGAGATCCATGGACGCGTTCTCTCCAGCGGTCTCTGTCCCTCATTACCGCTGCCATGTCCTGCGTCTCCAACAGACCAGTGTCTGTCCTTAGGGCATCAACATACGTTAACCTTGGTCTGCCTCTTCCAGTGTGTCCATGTAGGGGCTCCCACAGGAGCAATGAGTGCAATGCCAACCCTGGATGTCGGTGAGCATGTCCAGCCAACCTCAGTCTCCTCTGTGTCACTTTTGAGCTAACATTTGGGAGGCTCCCATACAGCTCTGAGTTTTTCATCCTCAGTGTATACTGATTAATGTTCAGAGCCATCCTCAGCATTCTCGTGTAGCACCCATCCACCATCTGAGTGAGTTTCTTGGTCAGTGTCCAAGTCTCAGACCCGTACAGCATCACAGACTCCACTACAGCAATGAAGAGTCGGATTTTCGTAGTGGACTATTTATGCGCCTTGCACTGGAGAAACACCAGGACTCTAGCTTTACTGTAGAACCGGCTCAGAGCAGGAGAGTTAAGGCGAAATTTGCTGACGACATAATTTTGGTGACAAATACAGTGAAGGAGGCAGAGGATTTGATGCGGGAGGTTGAGACTGTGTCGATGAGTGTGGGGCTGAGAATGAATGAGACTAAAACAAAATATCTGATACAGAATGTTGAGAAGCCAGAGGGGATCAGTAGGCGGGAAGCCGCTAGAATTGGTTGAGGGCTTCCTGTATTTGGGATCAAAGATTGGGAATACAGAAGATTGATATATATATATATATATATATATATATATATATATATATATATATTATATTATATTATATTATATTATATGACGCATATGATATGATATGATATGATATGATATGATATGATATGATATGATATGATATGATATGATATGATATGATATGATATGATATGATATGATATGATATGATATGATATGATATGATATGATATGATATGATATGATATGATATGATATGATATGATATGATATGATATGATATGATATGATATGATATGATATGATATGATATGATATGATATGATATGATATGATATGATATGATATATGATATGATATGATATGATATGATATGATATGATATGATATGATATGATATGATATGATATGATATGATATGATATGATATGATATGATATGATATGATATGATATGATATGATATGATATGATATGATATGATATGATATGATATGATATGATATGATATGATATATGATATGATATGATATGATATGATATGATATGATATGATATGATATGATATGATATGATATGATATGATATGATATGATATGATATGATATGATATGATATGATATGATATGATATGATATGATATGATATGATATGATATGATATGATATGATATGATATGATATGATATGATATATGATATGATATGATATATGATATGATATAATATAATATAATATAATATAATATAATATAATATAATATAATATAATATAATACTGGACTAAATACCATAAAGCCTTCTAGCCGACCTTCTAACGACTCCTTATATATATATCTTTCACCGTACTTTTCAAGTAAAGAAATTTTAGTCTGATAATCGTGTTTAGAACCCTCAGATAAATGGAAAAAGATGAGTATTGACGAAAAAGATTAGTATTTACTCCCATGTACGTCAATACTCACCTTTTTCCATTTATCTGAGGGTTCTAAACCGCATTATCAGACTAAAATTTCTTTAGTTGAAAAGTACAGTGAAAGCTATTCTATTTTCTAATTTCAAACCTGCTCACTGTTTCAAAACATACTTACTTGATATATATATATATATATATATATATATATATATATATATATATATATACGGGATAACAGATTATTGTTATAGGTAGTCCACTTAGGTGTAGTTCAGTTAGGGTACTCCGAGTAGTGGATTGTATCAACGCTTGGCTAAGTTTGATTCAACAAGGCGTTTCCATAGTGATGTTGCGAATATATATATATATATATATATATACGGGGTAACAAATAATAGTTATATGCAGTCCACTTAGGTGGACAGTTTTTACATGTCAATTTTATACATCTGCCTCATGTCAGCTAGTTTTACACGCTAAAATCATAGATATACTATACTTCCCACCTAGATTGATGTTGTGATTATTTCAAATAATTTATTGCTAGCATTGTTGATATTGTTTTTATTGTTCTAACTGAATGCCATTACTACTACATATAGTAGCCTATATATTCTTTTCATGCCTGTATATTCTCTTCATTCTCGCAAGCTCCGATGAACTGACTGGTTATAACTTTGTATTGGTGATCGAGTAACGTAAAAATAAGCGGATACCGATCTCTGGACCTACCAGTTCAGAGAAACAATTGTCAGCAATGAGATTAAAAACCTTTTTTGTATAGCAAACCGTGTCACTCTTCTTTCCTGATTTATATATATATATATACACACATACATACGTGGACACATTCGATTTATTTTTATACGTTGGCTAACTGTTACACCCTACGGATCATCTTAATAGTTAATAGACTGTGCCCTTGATAGATAAAAACTTTGACCAAGCAATCTACCTTGTGAACACTAACTGCAAGACGCAGCTGCTGTTATCATATAGGTATAGGAGGGGGGCGGTGGGTTGGCAGTATCGGTAGAGGAACAGACTTCATCCTTTGCCGCATAGAGTTACGGCCTTTTATGATCTGAGTCCAAATCCCGCCGAGGTTAACTTTGCCTTTCATCCTTACAAGGTCGATTAAATTGCACTGGGGGGTCGATTTAATCGACTTTCCCCTCCACCCAAAAAATTGTTGGCTTTGTGCCTATATAAGAAACCATTATACAGGGATATAAAATGAAAACTCATTGTTTTGAGGAGGATGAGATCACATGTCACTTACTCAACCAACCAACGAAGGGAATTATTAAGTTACTTCATGAGTGTTTCAGTAACAGAACTGTAAATGTGTCGACGTTTGAACTTCGATGGAGCAAACCTGTTGTCAAAGACATTCCTGCTATAACTCTGCCGTCCTAATGCTCTTTGTTGTTTTTTCTCCAAACTTTATCTAGGACTGCATTATTCAGTCTGATGTCCTTAAATTGTTTTGGTTTTTTTTTGGGTTTTTTTTTTAATACGTTGGAGTTGCAGCGTTGTTGTTTGATCTGCTGGAAAGATGTGTATCTTACGAAGAAACAAAATATACCTTGTTATATATATATATATATATATATATATATATTGTATACCTTATTTGAAAAAATACAAAATATACCTTTTATGGAAAAATGCAAATACACTCTATTGGAAAAAAAGTCAAGTCTAGCCTTTTTGAAATCAATCACTTCTACGAGCCAACACACTTCTTGCCGCTAATTTGTATCCTTTGAGGTAAATTTTACCCGACGCTATCATTGACGGCATTTTGCTGTTTTAACAGCTTCCTAGCGGTGAGTTCTTTTCACTCTACGAATTCAAATACACACTTATATATATATATATATATATATATATATATATATATACCTTGTTTGAAAAAAAATATATACCTTCTCTGGAAAAAAACGGATGAACACTGTTTGAAAGAAATATATGTATACCTTGTTCGAAGAAAAAATTATATACCTTCTCTGGAAAAAATAGATGTACCCAGTTTGAAAAAAATATATATATATACCTTGCTTGAAAAAAAAAAAATATATATATATATATATATATATATTTCCTTTTGTGTGTTGACTTAAAACTTACTATATCAGTCTGTTCAGCAGATGCTAGCCAACCCATATCTTAAAACAAATAATATACATACATTGAGTGAAAAAAAAAATATATATATACATACCTTGTTTGAAAAAGAAAATATATATATACATTGTTTGAAAAAGAAAATATATATATACATTGTTTGAAAAAGAAAATATATATATATACATTGTTTGAAAAAAAAAATATATATATATACATTGTTTGAAAAAGAAAATATATATATACAGTTTGAAAAAGAAAATATATGTATACATTGTTTTTAAAAATATATATATATATATATCTTTTGAAAAATCGTAGTTCTGCTCGACTAAGCAACTCGGTGACAAAAGAACGTTTTGGGGGGGGGGGGGGGGGTTTATTTTTTTTTTTTTTTTGTTTTATCATCCCAGAAACTTAGGAGTGAAGGCAGACTTTAAGATGGTCTTCATATTATTCCAAACTGCCAAACCTCCCTCAAATCTTTCCGTTTTATCTTTAAAGAGTAAACCAATATATATATTGTTTTAATAATGTCTTGGGTTGAACTAAATAACTGAATAAGAACTTTCAAAACCTTTTCTCATTTTGTTGGATGCGTTAAGATACATGATGGCCTGATTCTTCTTTTCTATCTACCCATCCATGAACTCGTAACTCTTGTTCGAATCCTAGGGACGCCAACGTGTCTTGGACGTTTAAACCTGGTGGATCCCATCCCTCTCCAGATCTGGACTTAACAGACTTCTTCCGGAGAAATAAGAGATCTACTTGGATCCAATATTTTTTTCTCTTCTTCACCTACTTCCTCAAGCATGCCTTCCTGCGGGTCCTGTCAGAAGCAGCCGTCTCCAATTGATCCTGCTGGATCCCAAAGCGAAACCAGCCGAGCTCATGGTTGTTATCCAACCACCTTGCTCGGGGTTTACCTTTGGGTCTCCTGTCGGTTTTGTCCGTAAAATTTGTCCTGCGATTCTTTTCTGAAACATTCTAACCACATGCCCGTAATATTGGAGCTGTGATATCTCAATGTGGAGAAGTGGCGTCACTATCTAACACTTCAATCGAGTTGCCTTTCCTTTAGTTCTATGTGTGCAGTGCCATGGGCCACGTCGATAGCAGACGCGCATAACGACATACCCACTGTCTGTCCGGTGTTTTAAAAGTCTTATCCTGAAAAATATTGTCCAAGCTCCGCTCGGACTTACGTCCTCAGCGCGCGTAGTCTAAATCTTTCGATTGAAAACTAGAAAAAGTTAGGAAGAGAAGAAACTTGCTAATTAAAGAACAATATAGTAAATAGATGCATCTCCCCGGACGAAGGGGGCTCAGGGCGTACTACCACTTGCCCAGGGCGGACACGCTGACTAGCATTACGGTGGAGGCGTCTTTATTCTCCAACCGGATTCTCTCATCCGGCCGCTATCCATAACTAGTTAGTGTATAAATTAGTGGAAAAATACTAAACAGATGTCTCTTATCTACTCACTTTATTGTGTAACGTTATTCCAAAGACCCTTCGGAGGAATCTCCTTTTGGCCGCTTATATTTGTGGCTGTATTCTTTCGGTCATTACCCAAGATTCATGACCATAAGAAAGCCCCACCCCACCCCCCCACACACACACACTTTTTCGGAGCGCATTGTTGATAAATGGGGCGGTCGTAGTCGGCCGGTGTTCGCTCTGCGAGTGGCCGTATTTTTTTCATTGAAAAACAAATGTTGAGGGATATTATTATTACGGCTGTGGATTGGCAGTATCGGTTGAGGGTCGGACGCCATGCTTTGCAACATAGTTACGGCCCTTTACGGTCTGCGTTCAAATCCCACCGAGGTTAACTTGCCTTTCATTCTTACAGGGTCGATTTAATAAAGTACCAGTCACGATCTGGGGTCGATTTAATCGACTTTCCAATCCTCCAAAATTGCTGGCCTTGTGCCTATACTAGAAATCATTATCGTTAGAGCAGTGGATTGGTAGGTTGAGGGTCGAACGCCATGCTTTGCAGCATAGAGATACGACCATTTATAGTCTGAGTTCAAATCCCGCCAAGGTTAACTTTGCTTTTCATACTTACGGGGTCTATAAAATAATTATTATTATTCGATGGTTAAAAATTGAACTCTGTGTCGTTTGCCTGACAGTATTTCTTGTTGCTTCTGTTGAGAAGTTTAAACGTGTCATAGACTTCTAGACACTTTCCAAACTAAAGGCAAAATCATTTTCTTGGTAAAATTATTTATTTTGCTATTACGTTTATTTTGAAGAGAAATTCCTGTTGATCAATGTCGAGCATTTTAACTAAAAGCAACCGGTTGAATTGGTTTCAGGGAAGAAACCTTTTGCACTGGAATTTTCCTTTTCTTTTTTTTTTCTAATCGAGCGACATTCGTACTAGAAACAAATCTTCTGGCACGCAAAATGTGCTAGATTCAAAAATCTACCCCGCTGTTTGAATTTCTTCGCTTCGTGCTACGAGAGCCATCGATTTCTTTTTGGCCCTTCTGACAAGCACAAAGTTTTTGTTTTATTGGTGCGATTTTATTTTTCGTTTGAGTGACTGTGATGGTTTTGTTGGTGTTGTTTCGGGTATGTCTGCTTGTTGTAGGTGGGGTGTCTGCAATTTCAGGCGTCACTTTATTTGTTTCTTTAGGTTGTTTGCGTTTGCTGGATTGTGGGGATAGTGTTGGTATTGTTGGAAGTGTTTACGTTGGTGGTGTCTGTATTTTCATTTTTATTGTGGGCGTTTCTGTGATTTGTGGGGGCTTTTTCTTTGTTTTTTGTTTTTTTTCTTGCTGTTTGCCGGATTTGGGTTTTCCCTCATCTTCACTTACTGTGTCTGCGTGTGCTTTTGTTTTTGTCCATGTGTATATTTTGAAGGGGAGGGGAATAGGAGAGCATTCCTCGTTTTTCCCATAGGTTGGTGTTAGTGGTGGTTCGACTGGCTTTGCTGTTGGTGGGGCTGCCGGTGTGTGTTGGTGGAGCTTTCCGTCCCGGCACTGGCGTTGATAGCAAAGGTTTGCAGCCTCCTGCATTTTTTAGCTGAGGGCAGAAGTCTCGCAGATGCGTTACATCACCACAGGCGAAGCAGTGCAGCCTTCTTTCCCCAGTCATCAACTGAATCGTTGACTCCTCCTACAGGCGGACAAAGTGCGGGATATTTAGGCCTTCTGGTTTTATTTGGAGAAGAATCTCCAAATCCATCCCGGATCTCTCTCTCTCTCTCTCCGTATTTTTAATATCTACGAGGGTAGTGCCTGTGCCCTCCTCGATTACGCATCCCAGGAGCCACCATAGGTTCATTTTTGGTGGGATCCTAGGAATGCAGACCTTCGCTGTTCTTTTGCCCATGTAGGACGAGTGCATAATGATGCGTTCCTTTCTGCAGGGGGCCACGGAGTACTTAATAGCAAAGGCCTCGGTTTGGAACAGTACTGAGATGGTGCCGAACTGTCTGGCGCATGCTTTGTATTCAATATCATCTTTGATGCATTCCAAAGCAGCCTCGACTTCTGGTTGGCGAGTTCCACCTTGCGCGTCTGCAAAGAAATACAGCGAAAATGTAAAATCCTCCTCGGACCTGGCAGACGACAAACACTTACTGCTCCATTATTTTTCTTTAGTTCATTAATTGCATGGAGACTCGCATGGTCTGGTGGTTTGTGTTGAACTCACAATGATAAGGTTATTGGATTGATTCTGCTACCGAGCGCTACGTTGTGTTATTAAACAAGAAGCTTCATTTCACTTTTGTTTTCCATTATAGAAATGGAGTCCCTATCATTAAAATATCCAGGAAACCTATGAGGTACAACCTCGTAGGTGAACCTGTACAGGTGTGGTCGGACAAACCCAGTCTGCTATGGAATGGGTTTTGGTATATGTTACTTTACAAGTCGTATGACTGGACAATCCTGCTTCGCTCTGGAATAGATGTTCGAACAAATTGGCGACGTCAGTAGAGCATCGGACAAAATGCTCAACGGCAGCATATAGTTACGGCTCTTTACGTTCTGAATTCCAGTCCTGTAGAAGTCAGTTTTGTCTTTCCTTAACACGGGTCGACAAAATAAAGTACCAGTAAAGTACTGGCGTTCGCTGTAATCAACGTTCTCCTTCCCTGATTTGTTAGCTTTGTATCAATGTTAGAAAGAATTATTTTCAAACTTGGCTTCTACTGGTTTACTGCTATGTGATGGGCATGACTGGACCGCCCCAGCCTGCTATGCAATAGCTGTTGTCATATGTTGGCATTATCTATTTTTCTTTTTTAGTCATCCACGAAACGAAAGTCGCTAAAAAAAAGTTCCAGTCTAGTACTAGGGTAGATTCTTCCCTTTCACACATCTATAATCGACGTAATTGATCCCCCCCTCCCCCACAAATTGCAGGTTTTGTGTCTAGATTAGAAATCATTCTTATCAGGGGTGGATAAAATAAAGTACCAGCCAAATACTGGGGTCGATAAGATAAAGTACTAGTCCAGTTGACGGTGGTGGTGGAATTGTGTCGGACGAGATCCTTGGTCTTCCTCTTGTCGGACAACATATGTAAAATGGTTAAAGACAGATCGAGATTGGTGAGCCAGACTAAAGTGTCATTTGTAGTATTACGGATTGCCGCTTGGAAAATGTCTGAGGAGGCGATCCCGAACAACATACAGCACTGTCTGGTCAGGGACCCCCACAGTTACATGCTAGGCTGTCTTTCATTTTCTATTGATGGAAATGATAGGCTGTCCTGGCATGTATTATGCGGATTTGACTAAAGAACACCCATTGCTTTCTAGGAAGGTCAAATCCGACTGGTTTAGATGTGGGATCCTGGACAAGGCAAATTGGGACTCATTCCATGATCTTCGCCGCTTTCCCTCGTATCAAATTTATTGTGAAGAGTCTTCATTGATTCCCGGAATAATTTGCATGATTTCAAGCTTCGTGGGGCGGGGGAGTATTTATCCCAGCACAGGGCGTTCTTAAATTCAAATTCCGCCTGTAGATTGAAACCCTATCCAAAGCCATGTCTGACCACGGGACCACAACTGATTATAAAAGCTGCAATGGGTGAAGGAAGTCTGTCGTTGTCTGATGCCGCAGTCGAAATGATGACGATGATAATTATATAGTCTCCAGACAATGTCTGATAACTTTGGCTAAGCTACACCTCATTGTTGTTTAGCCATATTTCTTAGGCTTCAAATTCCATAATCAGAAGGGATAAAGATCTGAGATAAGCAAAGAGAGACGAAGAAAGACGAATTTGGAACGTTTTAATTAAATGACTGGCTTCAGTGAAAACTTACATCACATCTTCAAAGATATTCTCCAAATAACTGAGATCTAATCTTAACATTTTAACCATTAAAAAATGTTCAGATGGAATCGTTTAATTTACTAAACGTTGCTGCTGGAACAAAGAGTATCGAACTTGTAAAGTGTCCGTCCTCCCGCCCTTGCAATATATATAAAAAGAAATAGGATTTCGCTTGAAGCATAGCTTTATACAATATGTATATATATTTCGTATTTCCTTGGAAATATGAAATATATATATATATATATATATATATATATATATATATATATATATACGATATTAACAAATGGAAACTATATTTATAAAACCATAATTATATATATTTCAAGGATACCATGTTAAATTATGGTATGCCTTCATCAGACAAAATACAATATATACAAGTTTTATAAATAAACATTGACGTACCCTTTCAAAATGCAACCGTTACTTTTGGAGGACATCATATATATATATAAGTGGAAGCTTAGTAAAATCGAAGCTTTGGCTGTAGGCAAGCAAAGTCGACCTACAATAGGAATGAATTAGCAAAGCACTCAATAGGGTAGGTCCTTAGAGTAATAACATATGTTTAAATAACTTGACAAATTGAACATTGCGATAGGCAAAACCCAACCACACAATACCAAAGTAACGAAAGAACAGGTTAAAAAGATATGTTTAAAGTGTTTCTATGAATCAATTATCCAACTTGCGTAACGGGCACGCTCGTGGTATTCCATGTATATATGTGTGTATATATATATATGTGTGTATATATATGTGTATGTGTATGAACACAAAAGTGACACAGAGGAGACTGAGGTTAGCTGGACATGCTCACCGACATCCAGAGTTGACATTGCACTCAGTGCTCCTTTTGGAGCCCCTACATGGACACACGCAATTGTACTGCTATATCAGGTTCACGCTTAGTGGAAGTGAAGGTTTCGACGTTTCGGGCTTGAGTCCTTCATACACTTAACATGTATGCGCGACCTTTGGTTTCGGGTCCAGTTATGGCCACTACTGTATAGTGCAGGGGCCGTTTCAATACTGGCCTTTCATCGGGCGCCTGGACAAAATTACCAATTTTAATTTTACTAAATAAGCTCTCTCGTAATAGATTGTATTGTTTTCCTTGGCTTTTAACTACCGATGTCCAGCACTCGTGATATAATCGATTTTCCTCTCTACAAATTTCTGGTGTTATGCCTAAATTAGAATTGACACACTCCACCCAAACACCTTTGGCGTGGAAAAAGATGTCATACTGCCTCGACCCATTTCTGTCATCATGGCCATAATCCAATAGCTCTATAATGTTTAGGAGCCAGAAGTGGACGGGGTCCTAAAATCAACCAGCGTATCTAGTCAACACTGACAGACTGCTAACCAGTTCTTTTTTTTTTTTTTCTTTTTTTAATCCCGAGCTGGCGATTGAGGGAGGCTGTCCTCTCAATCTATACGCTGCTGTGGATGACGCTCGATCATGGATTCCGATGATAATGTTCTTTCACGCATTTTTATCCATGACGCTGGCTTTACCATGGTCGAGGTCGAGCCACTGCGATTTTAGATTCTCCTCGATTTGTTTCGTCCTTGTCTTTTTCGGTGCGCTGCCCTGGATTCTCCAGTGCATGGGTTGCTGTCTTCACAAACGTTGTGATGGTAGTCTTCCAGTGCATGGGTTGCTGTCTTCACAAACATTGTGATGGTAGTCTTCCAGTGCATGGGTTGCTGTCTTCACAAACATTGTGATGGTAGTCTTCCAGTGCATGGGTTGCTGTCTTCACAAACGTTGTGATGGTAGTCTTCCAGTGCATGGGTTGCTGTCTTCACAAACGTTGTGATGGTAGTCTTCCAGTGCATGGGTTGCTGTCTTCACAAACGTTGTGATGGTAGTCTTCCAGTGCATGGGTTGCTGTCTTCACAAACGTTGTGATGGTAGTCTTCCAGTGCTTAACCTGCAGACGTGGCCAAACCGCTGTAACCTGCGTTGCCGAATTTGGACTTCAATGGTCGACTGCTGTTGCTGGCATTGTTTTCGGATGTTGTTGTTTGAGATTCCGTCGACTAACAGGTGGCTGACTGCCTAGGGACAGGGTCATATAACTTCCAAGAGTTGGTTACACGTAGTTTTTTCAACGTGGCTTTTCATGTTATAGTGGTTTTGCTCAAGGTCAGCCCTAATTAAGAAAATATGATCATGTTTAAGCTTCTACTTTTTTGTCTTTTGTGCGCAGTGTCTCCATGACCACTTGGCCATATCCAGTGTATCCTTCGCTTTTCACTATAGTAGGGTGAAAACTGAAAACCATTCAGGTTCTGAGAGTCACCATATAAAGGCTCGATGTAGCAGATGGAGAGCACCGCAGTGGAAAACAGCAACACAGCCGTGCCTGATTTAACTCTTTACTCTGGAAGCTGCGAAGTGTCTCTATCTAAGCTGACTGGCAGGTCACCCATTTTTCTTTACACTAGCCCTCCAAAGTTCTCTGTTCATCATCATCAATGTTCTGAGTTCTCATACTATCCACTCCGGCATCTTCCAGTAGGTTATCAACGTAATTTCTTTTCCTTCTACCCATGTTTGGTTATCTAACGCCATAAAAACCGGAATAAACATCGGCTTAATGAGTCTCCGGGATCGAGAAGGACTATTTTGCCATCAATTCTCTTTTCTAGTTTTCGTCTTTAACAAAGAATATATTTAGAATGTTGAAGGCTTAGTAGTTAGTTGTGTTTACAATTGTAAGGTTGTGAGTTCGATTTTCGGACAAGGCTATGCGTTATGTCCTTCAGCAAGACACGTTGCTCCAGTTCACTGACCTGCAGAAATATGTTGCGACGTCACTGGTCCTTTGGACAACATCGATGACGTGGAGAGGGGGAAACTTGTATGCATGGGCGACTGTTGGTCTTCCACAAAAATAGCTTGTTCGGGCTTGTACCTTAGAGAACTTTCTAGGTGCAAAGCCCATGGTTATTCGTGATCGAAGGGCGGTCTTTTTATTTATAATTAAACCTCCATCGATCGTATCGGTTTGAAGTTAAGAAACTGATGATTTCTCCTATATTACAGTAGGGCTTTATTGTAAATGATTTTGGATCTTTTTGACAAGAGATAATTTCTTTCACAAACTAGAAAAGAAAAATATGGAAGCTAATGAAGAAAATAGTCGAATTGAGAGAACACAGCTCCGATACTACGGATATGTGATCAGAATGTCTAAGGAAAGAATCGCTGGATTGATTGTACAGACAAAACCATCTGACAGGAGACCCAAGAGTAGACCCCCGAGCAAAATGGTTGGATAACACCTATGAACTCGGCTGGTCTCGATTGGAAATCCTGCCGAATCAATTGGAGATAGTTGCTTCTGACAGGACCTGATGGAAGGCGTGTTTGAGGACTCTGCCACCATGACACTCCCAGGAATGTGTGGGCAAGGAAGACAGAGAAAATCAATTACATAAAAAAAAAATCAAAATTCTACAAAACCCTTAAACTATCAGAAAAATGAACACTCAGAATAATGACAATTTTTCTTTTTTCTTTTTTTTATAAATATATTAAGAAATAAGTTTCTACTTTTGGCACAAAGCCAGCAACTTGGGAGGAGGGAAAGTCGATTAAATCGGCCTCTGTGCCTTTCATCCTTACAGGGCCGATAAAATAATCTATCAGGAACGCAAAGCTAACCTCAGAAATAAAGGCAGCAAAGCAACTATTGCTAGGGATGGAAACAGAAGCTGGCAAGGTTATTTCCCTTAGATTGGCTGTTCCACTTTTCTAAGATTTTTTAATCACATAATAGCAACCTGCACGAAAAGGAAAGTCAGGCGATGCCTGGTTATTCCCCCTGATTACTATGTACTGCATTGTTTTTTTTATGTCTATCTTTAATACAAGAGTGGGGCGGATGTCTTGAGTTATTAAAGTTTTCTTGTTCACTATATGAAGTGTTATCGTTTGTTTTACACACACCCGCACTCTTTTTCTCTCAGACACCCAAGCTCTCATATACACACGCATTCTTGTACTCTCACACACACTCTTTCTTTAACCATACAACCATGCCTCTGAGAGAGAGTTCACTTCGCAACCACATGGTTGTGGGTTAAATCCCACTCTAAGGTTTCTATCTGGTGTTCTATCAACTTTGCCAAGATTTGAACTCAAATGCAGCAGAGCGTTGTATCGGGTTTTCTAATGGCTCAAGCAATTCATTGCACTAAAGCAAGGTTTCCCAAACTTTTTCAAATGCAGAACCCTTTTGTTCAGAAACTATTGGAACCCCAAACCCTAATACTGTTATATTGCGGAACCCTTGGGTTCTGCAGAACCCACTTTAGGAAGTACTGCACTAGAGCCCTAATAATTCTTTCTGATTGAAGCACAATGCCAAAAGGTTTAGGGGGAAGGGAAAGTTGATTAAATCAACGACTCCCCCCCCCCCCCCCCAGTGCATTACTGGTACTATATTTTATCAGCCTGCCAGGTTTTAAAAAAATGCCCTAGAAACACTGTCAATGTAGCACTCCTATGACTCCCCCCCCCCCCCCCCCAGTTACGGGTCCATAAACCTAGAAGAGCTTATCTCCTCTTCAGATATGATAATATATATATATATATATATATATATATATATATATGATATGTTGATTTAAAACTACACTATCCACAAGTGTTTTTTAGCCTTCATATCATGTCCTCCTGTTTTATCTGAGGAAAACACAAATATTATTGCATGATGATGTTTGTTTTTGAAATGCGCATAATAAAATACATGGAACTCCTTTAACCATCTTTTGATCTTATATATTATGTATACTCCAGTCCTACAAACTGTAGAGTGCTTCTTATCCGATATCTGCATTGCTTTATTGTACTACAATAAAACTCACCTCCTACATATATATATATTCATTCATAACACCCATAAAACAAAGGATAAAGATCCCATAACTCCTTATGGAGTTGTAGAGGCACCATTATATAGTGTGTCTAGGACACTTTTAAACCTGGCAGAACTTAGTACTAGACTGGTACTTTTTTATCGAGCTCGGAAGGATGAAAGGCAAAGTTGACCACAGTAGGATTTGAACTCGGAGCACGCCATGTGGTGGGATGAATAGTGCAAAGCATTCTATCTGATGTCTTAACTCTGATACAGACATATAGTGACTTCCTATGGGTGTGATAGGCAGCAAATTGTCAAACATGCACAAACACATATTTGAGGGAGTCGTAGCAGTGCCATATTGACATACAGCATTTCTAGAGTATTTTTAAACCAGGTAGAGCCCATTTCCCCTCCAGGTCTGAATACAACAGATTTCTTCCAGAAAAAGAAAAAAAAAAAAAAAAAAAGAGAGTAAGAGAATGGAAGTGAGAAAGAGATATAGAGGAAGAATTAACCCCAGTATTAGACTGATACTCTTTTTAATGACTTCAAAAGGGGGAAAGGCAAAATTGACCTCGGTGAACAGAGAGCCGAAATGAATACGGCAAAGCATTCTATCTGACATTCTAGCAACTCTGTCAATTCACTGCTTTTGCACTTGTATTAACATCTATATATAAATTTGAGTGCTTCCGTCCGTCCATCACACAATGTGTGGGGTGGAGTGAATGTATGTGTGTAAGAGGATGGTGAAAAAACTATAGCAAAATAGTTGCTGGCACTCCATTTGCTACACTTTGTGTGAATGTGTGTGTGTATTTGTGAGTGCATTTTCGTAAGTGTGTCTGTTTGTATTTGCATATGCATACATTTATATGTATGAGTATATAAATATAAATGTGCAAACACATACACAAAATACACATAGACTTCTGCGTGTTGAAAAAAAATGTTAGTATTATAAAAAGGAAACAGAAATTGAGGTTGGCAAGGGTTGTGGGGGAGAACACAAAACAAGTTTGAGATGGCCAACAGTTTATTTAAATTTAAATAATACAAATAATTGTAGAACAGTGTTGTACATAACCAATAGCCATATTGTGTCATTCTTTATATATAATATATCTCATAAATATGTATATATATATGTATGTGTTTATATTTGAGATATACTGTACACACACACACACATACATGTGTGTGTGTGTATATATATTAATATATATATATGTATATATCATTTAATGTTTATTTTCTATGCTAGCATGGGTTAGATGGCCATATATGTATATATGAGATATACTATAAATTAATATATATATATATATATATATATATTATATTATCTCATAAATATGTATATATGTGTGTGTGTGTATATATATATATTATATATATAGCACTGGTATGGACATGTGATGCGTATGAAGGATGACAGCTTTATATGAAGGTTCAGAGTGCTCAAAGTTGACGGAAGCCATGGAGTGGGCAGGCCTAGGAAGACTTGGGGTGAGGCAATAAAAGCTGACTTTGTACAATTACACTTTGCTAAGGCAATAACATAGGACTGTGATCTCTGGCACTATGCAGTAATACGGAAGACCTGCCCTCTCACATGCACAAGTTGAAGCATATATCTAGTATGTACCACCTTCCCTACAATCACCCCTCCCATAAACCTCCCTTGCTATAATCATCCCACCCCTATACCTACCTCCCCAATTCCCCAGGCCTCTTCCCCACACCATACAGTGGTGCCCTTGGAGCCATGACAAAAGGGCCCAATCCACACTCTAAAGTGGTCGTGTATGTGTTGCAACAAAAAACATCCAGCGCACACTGTAAATGTGGTTGGTGCTGGGAAGGGCATCCAGCCATAGAAATCGAGCCCAAATCTGTCCTATGTGAGCAAAATACGGTCCTTCGACCTAGATCTCTCACAACAGGACAGCCTGTCCTACCTATGCTAGTGTGGAAAATGGATGTTAAATGATGATGATGATATATATATTGCTTTGTTTTCCCACACAAAAATAATATAAGACTCTGACTTTAACAAGATTTTACAAAAGCAAGATGTAAAATAAGAAATAGGAAAGGAGTCGATCATCAAATTGGACGAAGGAAACAATGTTTCCATTGGTCTTTCCATTGCTGATATTATCTGCAAGTCACAACTTCTTGGCAGAAGGAGTTGGGATTTGACCTCAGTATGTACACAGACAGATCAGATACCACAAATCACACTGTGTCGGCTCTTTTCCACCTTCCCTGCTCGACTGATACTTTATTTATCAACCCCTTAAAGGATCAAAGACAATGTAGTCCTCTGTGGGATTTGAACTGAAGGACTAATAAGCTGGAACAAATAGCATAGTACTGAACCCAACACTCTAGCCATGCTGCCAATTCACCAAAACACAATAGAGAATTAAATATGGAACAAATCTGCAAATACAATATTTTATCTGAACATAAAAATATTAGATATTTTTGACAACAAATCTTTATCCAGGAAACATTAACCCTGATGAGGTACTGATCCCAAAACTTTGTTTTTTATGAATGGAATCCAAATTGGAGACCAATGTGTTTTGATGAGAATGATGATGATGAAAGTGAATGACAGTGATGATTTAACTCTTAAAATCCTGTAATGATTCAGCAGAAAATATCTAAAAATGGGTTTGTTGATTCAAATGTTAATAGTATCTTTACAAGGGGACAGATCATTGGTGAAAATTTGCAGTTTAACCCTTAAAACCTTATAATAATTTAGTAGAAAATATCTAAAAATGGGTTTTGCTGATTCAAATGTTTATAGTATCTTTACAAGAGGACAGATCAGATCATTGTGAAAATTTCCAATATTAACCCTTAAAATCTTGTAATAATTTAGCAGAAAATATCCTACAATGAGTTTGTTGATTCAAATGTTAATAATATCTTTACAAGGGAACAGATCGTTGTGAAAATTTGCAGTATTAACCATTCGGATTTGGTAATAATTTAGCAGAAACCATCTAAAAATGGGTTTGTTGATTCAAATGTTTATAGTATCTTTACAAGGGGACAGATCGTTGTGAAAATTTGCATTGTTAGAGTAAAGATTTTAATTTTTAATTTGATGCAATCATAGAATTGTTTTGAACTTTTCAAGGATGTCTTGCTAATGTGGTTTCATGTGGTACAGGGCATTAAGAGTTAAATAAAATCGTGAACAAAATCTCGTTGAATTCACACTGATCTCATAGTCCGAGAATTTCTTTGAGACAAGGGTAGTAATAGTAGTCAGATTTTTAAATTCAAAATATTTCTTCATGGAAATCAAAGGTAGTCTTTTGTGAGTATTTTCGCCAACATTGGTTGTTAACATCTTTTGTCAGTTGTTTAGGTCCACAAGCAAAAACACCAACTCGATGTCTGAAAATATAGATTAAAAACAGTTGAACATCATATCTCTCTTTATAATCTCAATCTGGTACAAATGGCAGGGTAATATTAGGTTTTTTACTAGACTTTAACAAAGCTATGTTTGTGGATTGTGTATGCATCATCACTGTTTTACGTCCATTTTTCCACACTAGCATGGGTTATATATATTTATATATATATATAATATTAGTATTGATATTATAGTTATAATAGGGTGGTGGTTTGGCAGTATCGGTAGAGGGTCGGACAACATGCTTTGTAGCACAGAGTTACGCCCCTTTCTGATCTGAGTTCAAATCCTGCCGAGGTTAACTTTGCTTTTCATCCTTATGGGGTCAATAAAAATAAAGTACCAGTAATGCACTGGGTAATTTCTGGCCTTGTGCCAAAAGTAGAAACAATATTATAGTTATAATATTAATGGTATACTGATTTACAGGTTGATTTGTAGCTCAATGCAGCAAGGGTCATGCAGAGCTGTTATACATTAAAATTTAAATGACACCAAAGATTGAAACATTTTAAAACTGACAGTCATTTCTGCCTGTGTGTAATAACAGGTTTCATCAGAGTTTATTAGAATGTTTATTATTAATTCACAGAGAGAAAATACAATAGGAACATCAATGCATAAAATCATCCTACAAAGTACAAACATTTCAAAAAAGCAGTTCAAAATGGTGGTGAGAAAGATGTGCATGTTAATATGATAGAAGTGTATTACATATATATGTAGTGCTATTCAAAGGTTTTATATATAAATTACTTATATTAAACCTTTGAATACATATATATATGTGTGTGTGTGTGTGTGAGTATGTCAACGACCCGAGGTTATGGCAAATGACACTTGCCCACGATGCCAGGAAGTAGGAACAAACCTGGGATCTAATGTCTGTGAAGTAAACTTCTGAACCATTCAGCCATGCTGCATTGACATGAAACTAGGATAAGCTCTGGATTTTGCACAACCTGTGCCAGCTTCAGAAGAATTAAACAGTATAAGAAATTACTTACGTGGGATGTGATGCTACAATTTCATTAAACAATTCTGTCCAATTTGGCCTTCCGTAAGTCAGTCGCCGTCTTACATATTCACGGTATGATATTGGTAAATCCTAGAATGAGAAAAATTGTGAAGTTTAAGATTACGGAGGAGTAGGAGGAGGAAAACAATATTGGTAGAAGTGCAGTGTGTGTGTGTATATATATATATTTGAAAAAAGGAAACAAATGACTTCACTTGTATTTCTAAACAATTTAATTATAATATTACAATTTTACAATTTGGTTTTGTAGATCTAGTAAGTTCTTTGTTAACTTCGGTGGGGAGATTTTTAAAAGATTCCTGGTTAACTTTCTCGCATTCATTGGTGACAATTGTCAAACTGATCTGAAAAGTTAACCAGGAATCTTTAAAAAATCTCCCCACCGAAGTTAACAAAGAACTTACAAGATCTACAAAATCAAATTGTAAAATTATAATATCATAATTAAATTGTTTAGAAATACAAGTGAAGTCATTCATTTCCTTTTTTCTAATATACCTAACTATACCAAGGATTTCACACATTTTCCAATATATATATATATATATATATATTTATAGTAAAAAATAGGTCAATGCTATGATAATTGAATCAAGCAGATCCAATATACAATTGCATTGTAATTACAAACCAAATTTAAAAGTTTAAGACATTTAATTACTGACAATTGTTTCTTCCTATAAAAATGTACATTTAACAGCAAATTATTTAATTCAAAAATCTGCTGTTAGTCAGTACAAACCCTAGGAATCATCAGAGTTTATCAAAATCATAAACGATTGTCATGACAAAACAGAGACATATACAGGGGGAGTGGAAAGAAACTCTATTTAAAATTGCTAATAGTTTTATTAATCATTGGTCGATTTTCAGTAGAAATACAGGCATCAGTGTTGTCCACCAGTGTTTGTAAATCGTCTAGGTATATCCTCGACTGACTTCATCAGGAACTCAAGCAGTATGTTGGTCAGAATATGACATATGTGTGTCCTTCCAATTGAGTCAGTTTTTGGTTTTGAGTTATAAATTTCTTCCTTCGTCCCCCACCCCCACAGGAAAAAATCACATGGTGTTAAGTCAAGGCTTCTTGCTGACCATTCATGTGGACCTCGACAACCAAGTCATTCACGGACAGTATATGCAAAAGGAAGAACGGCTCCATCTTGCCTAAATATGAAGTTGTTATGACAAGTGGTCACAGTAGGTCACAAGTTATATAGTTTCTTTGCACCCACCCTATATATATAAATATATATATATATATATATATGTGATGACTGCAACTCAATTTTGAGTAATGTAATCACTTGATACTTAAGCATGAGCATCATGGATGTGGCCTTTTAGTTATAATGGCCGAGCATCACAATAAATGTCACATATCAAGCGATGCTTGTGCTTGAAGGTTTTTTAAGTGAGGAAAGGCTTTGCCTGACTAAGACCGAGACCACTCAAGAAAGTCAAACCACACATAATAATGTACTTACATCACATAAATTCTTGCTTATTTCAGTAAAGTGGAACCGCACATCAAAGATATCAGGAAGATTCGATTCCCAAAGCTAGACAGAATAAACAAAAAAAGTAAATAACGATGTGCTCATGCACTGAGATATTATAAAATAGCTTATAAAATAGTGTGAACCTATAACCCTTTAGCATTGTTCAAACTGGTCATAACCGGCTACTCATACCAATATTTTTTTTAAGATATTGTTCTCAAAATAAATAACAAAATCTTGTAGATTCGATACTATGTCAGATAATTATGTATGATAAAGCTTTTACCACAAAATAGTAAATATAGAGTAATGTAAATGCTATAGAGTTAAAAGATGAAAAAAGAAGTTGCCATTGGCTGGTAGTTTTTTTTTATTTAGTGGAGACTGTTTGCACCTATCATCACAGTTTAGCATCAATTTTCTATGCTTGCAATGGGTCACACAGGCTGCTTAGGGGGCCAGGCCTTGCGCTAACCAATTAATCATAGCAAATAAAATGTAGGCTCCCAAAACTGGTTATAAGCCCAGACTAGATGTAAAATATAGGCTCTCAAAACAGGTTATAGGCCCGAGCCAGATGTAAAATATAGGTTCTCAAAACTGGTTATAAGCCCTGGCTATATGTAAAATGTAGGCTCTCAAAACAGGTTATAGGCCCGAGCCAGATGTAAAATATAGGTTCTCAAAACTGGTTATAGGCCCGAGCCAGATGTAAAATACAGGCTCCCAAAACTGGTTCTGAGCCAGATGCAAAATGTAGGCTCCAAAAACAGGTTATAGGCCCTGACCAGATGTAAAATATAGGCTCCTAAAACTGGTTATAAGCCCTAGCCAGATGTAAAATGTAGGCTCCAAAAACAGGTTATAGATGTAAAATGAAGGCTCCAAGAGTTGGAACAAGTACTGCAAAGCATTCTATCTGGTGTTGTACACATTGTTGGACACATGTACTTTATGAAAGATAGATAATGTTGGATTTGAACTCAGAACAAACATACTCACCTCTTCATGTACAGAGTGAATCAACTCTCCAAACCACTGGATATTTCTTATATTTCTATTAATCCATATTAAATAGATCCGTCGAAACTTCCATTTCTGCTTCTTATTTGTCCTGACAAAAAGATTTAGAAAAACAGGATTAAACCAGTTATCGTTCTTGTTTTTACATCTATATTTGTCCTAACAAAAACATTTAGCAGGGAAAATGGACATGATGATGATGATGATGATGATGTATATATGGGTGATTATTGCTATCTGGATAAAGAAGCTGTGTACCTTACCTAAAGGCATTGAGAAATGAAGCAAATGGTGTGATTCCAATTCCTCCAGCGATACAAAAAAGCAGACGATAGCTATTCACATCTTCCATTGGACTGCTGAATGGTCCATCAACACTCACCTTCAGTTTTCTACTTCTGCAAAATACAAAAGAACAAAACTGATTAACAAATTGTACCATAGAACATGCTTTGCTGAGTAATCACTCAGTGTAGACAGTATGCATGCATGGACCCGTAACTCGTGAGGGAGTCATAGGAACTCAGTATTAATATACAGCATTTCTAGGGCGTTTTTAAACTTGGAAGAGCCCAATCCTCTCCATGTCTGAATACAGCAGATTTATTCCAAAGAAGGAAATAGAGAGTGAGAGAATGAAAGCGAGAAAGAGATATAGAGGAAGAATCAACCCTAGTACTCACCCACTCACTAGTCGAGTGTCCTCGATCAAATGAACAGTACTCTTTCCATTTGTCTCGATCTAGTATTATCACTCCAGGATCTGTTAAATTTCCTCCTGTGTCAGCATAGAGCATATCCAGATACATTGTTGCAGGATGGCCTCTACTTCTATGACCGTGCGCAGGCTTCCATAAAAGAACACGGCTGATGCACTCATTTTTTGCCCTGAAACAATGTCCCACAAAACACATCCTTCCTAGATAAACAATATCCAATATAGGAGGACTATCCAGATAGAGTTCTCCATTTGTAACTCTTTGTCGCCAAGATATGTTGAAAGCATGTCTCAAGAGTCTCGTGTAACATCCATTTAGTCTTTTTTATGTAGGGTTTTATTAAGCGTCCATGCTTCCGACCCGTAGAGTAACACACATTCAACTGTGGCTTTGAAGAACATACAACTTAGTACACTGGTACTTTTTTATCAACTTCAAATGGATTAAAGGCAGAGTTGACCTCAGTGGTATTTAAACTCAGAGAACCAGAATAAATACCACAAAGCATTCTATCTGATGTTCTAATGACTCTGCCAATTCGCCACCTATAGTGAAAGTAGCAGGCATCAATATATCACAAAGAAGAGATATATAAGATCTACATACCTGCTCACATGATCTTCTTCATTGATATAATTACTTCCATTTTGGCAGTCTTCTATCAACTGCCACAGACGATCTGAAATTGCAATATTATATTCTTTTGTAGTGTTTAGGGTTTAAGGCGAATAAACTTGTTTAAATATAAGTTGAAAGTGTTCTAATTTCTGATAATCAAGTTTAATCCTTTAGCATTTACATTACCCTATATTTACTATTATATTTTCACACAACTATCTCACATAATATCAAATCTATG
>OZ024757.1:33481448-33486448 GCA_964016885.1 Eledone cirrhosa | reverse complement strand
GGTTCATTAGTTCAAATATTTATTGTGTCTTTACTGGAGGGCAGATTGTTGTGAAAATTTGCAGCATTATTTGTTAACATCCTCTAATGGTTTTTCAGAAAATGTCTAAAAGTAGGTTTGTTAATTCATGTTTGTAGTATTCTTACTGGAGGACAGATTGTTGTGAAAATTTGCAGTATCATTTCATAACATCCTCTAATCGTTTAGTAGGAAATGTCTAAAAATGGGATTGTTAGAATTTTGAGGGATTTATCAAAATTATTAATTATTTCATAACTAAGATAGTAACTTAATATGAGGTCCTTATATCAAATTCTGTTGGAAGATTTTAATTTAAATTGGAAATCTTTAACATGGGTGGCTTTATTTCATACAACCAAAGCCAGTTTTGGCTGAATTGGTAACAAAAGGGTTAATATTTCCAAAAAATGTATTAATAAAGTAAATAAATAAATAAAGTGTTTGTTACCTGGCAACCAATTTCTCCAAATTGAGGCTCTTCGTCGCAGGCATAGGACTTAAAGGCTTGGTAAAACTCTGGTTCTGGCCAAGGAAATGAGAAATTCCGGAACTGACACCCAGGTGTGTGATACTTGATGTTCAGCTGCATCCGGATGGGGCCCCTGCAAGTGTATTATAATAACCCATTGATTTCTGGTAAGGCAAGAAAGATTTTTTTTTTTAATTGCCCACTACTAATATTACCACACAGGAGAAGTGCTAACATTAAGGCTAACTAGATAGGCACATTGGATACAAACCTCAAAGGGGTGCATTACTGAACCTTAAAAATCAGTTTTATACAAGGCTAGCACTTCCATTAAAGCCATCAAGATAACCATTTAGGGCACAGACCTCAGAGAGGTGCATTAATGAATCTTAAAGAATCACAGTTTTATACAAGGATGCCACTACCATTAACACTTTAGCATTTAAACCAGCCATATCCAGCCAGAATTCTCTCACCTCTTTCTGTTCAAACTGGCCATAACTGGCCACTCATACCAACTTTAAGGTATTGTTCTCAAAATAAATTATATCAAAATCTCATAGATTCGATATTATGTAAGATAATTATGTGAGGTAATGCCTTTACCATGAAAATATAATAGTATATATAGAGTAATGTAAATACTAAAGGGTTAAAGTCAACTAAGTAGCCACTTTGGATACAGGCCTCAGAGCAGTGCATTACTGAACCTTAAAGGATCACAGTTCTATTATACAAGGTCAGTACTACAATTAAGGCCAACTAGGCAGCCACCTTGAACCTTAAGGGATCTCGGTTTTATTATAGATGGCTGGTGCTACCATTAAGGCCAACTAGGCAGCTACATGGGGAGCAGACCACTGAGAGGTGCTGCCATTAAAACTAACTAGGATACAGATACTAAAATTTAAAGGATTATAGTTTTATACAGGGCTGACTAGACTAGAATTTAAGGAATCCTACAGGGATGAGCAGCCCCTACAAGGACTAGAGCCTGTTGATATTTTCAGCTTTAAGGGGTGAAATAGCTGAAAGCCTTAGGGGCTTTACCATGGGTTTATAGACCTCAGAATTAAGGGCCAATGGCAGAATTAAGGGCCAATGGCTGAATGTTCTTACCTAAATGCATGTACCATGAGCAGGAAATACATTAATATTATCAACCGATGACTGAACCAAAACAAGTCATAGTTGTTTTCTCTGGAAAATAAAAGAAAATTATAAAGACAATCTTGAAGTTTTTCTGGAAGATAATTTTCAAAAGACAACCAAAGCTACACACACAGACATAGTCTCAGGTTCTAAATAATAGGGGTGAGGGTGGAATAAGTAGGGTGGGTGTTGAAATAAGTGGGGGCTTGGAATAAGCAGGGGGGGGGGGGCTGGAAAATTGGTAATTTTTCTAGGTTGTCTTCATTGATTAGTGGTTTAGTTTACATATTGAGACCCTAACCAATCCTATTTATTTTATAGTGTATGGGATTTCCAGTAATGTACTTTTTTGGTCATGTATAATGTTTTATAATGTAAAAGAAAATTTTCGCTGGAGATAGATTAGCAAAATTTAATAAGGTGGGGTCTGAAAAATTATTAAGTGGGAGGGGACAATTATTTGAGACCCAAGAGTATGCACATATACACATATACATGCAAACATATATACATACATTTATGCATACAACACTAACAACACCACCAACAACAACATCAACATCACCAAAATCACCACCAACACCATCACTCCCAACACCACCATCACTAACAACAACACCACCATCACAATCACCAATAAGAACAACATCAACAACAACACCATCACCATCACCAACAACAACAGTATCACCAACAACACCAACAATATCACCATCATCATCAACAACACTATTACCCAAAGTACTTAAGTAGTGACCACCAGATATCGTATAAACAACAACACTGACACCACTAACAACAACAACACCAACAACACCAACACCAACACCAAAACCAACAACACCATCACCGACAACAACATCACCAACACCGACAACAACATCACCAACAACATCAACAACACCATCACCAACAACATCAACAACACCATCACCAACAACAACATCAACAACAGCATTACCAACAACAACATCAATAACACCATCACCAACACCATCACCAACAACATCACCACCAACAACAACACCATCACCAACAACAACACCAACAACAACACCATCACCAACAACAACACCAACAACAACACCATCACCAACAACACCAACAACAACACCATCACCAACAACACCAACAACAACAACACCATCACCAACAACAACAACAACAGCATTACCAACAACAGCATTACCAACAACATCAACAACAACACCATCACCAACAACATCAACAACAGCATTACCAACAACAACATCAATAACACCATCACCAACAACATCACCAACAACAACAACACCATCACCAACAACAACACCAACAACAACACCATCACCAACAACAACATCACCACCAAAACCAACACAACAACAACACTATTACCTGATGTACTTAACACTAGTTGTGACCACCAGACATAGTATAAACATCATCATTATACCAGTTGTACCAGATACTGAAAATCAAAGAAAGTCATTTTTACTAATTATAATTTTTCATTGTTAAATTGGTTTTGCTATTGTGTACTTTTACTCGAGCTTTTTGTAAACCCCCACTGTTTATTTGTGGCCAATAAATGAAATCATTATTATTATATTATTGGCAGTAAGGCATTGGATTGGCAGTAAGGCGTTGGATTGGCAGTATCGGTAGAGGGTCGGACGCCATGCTTTACAGCATCGAGTTACGGCCCTTTACGGTTTGAGCTCAAATCCCGCCGAGGTTCACTCTGCCTTTCATCCTTACGGGGTCGATAAAATAAAGTACCAGTAATTCACTGGGATAATTGCTGGCTTTGTGCCAAAAGTAGAAACAATTATTATTTTTATATTATAGGACTGTGGATTGGCAGTATCGGTAGAGGATCGGATGCTATGCTTCGCAGCATAGAGTTCAAATCCCGCCAAGCTTAACTTTGCCTTTCATCCTTACGTGGTCGGTAAAATAAAAGACCAGTCACGCACTGGGGTCGATTTAATCAACTTTCCCCTCCCCAAAAAAATTGCCTGTCACTAGATCATCTCTTTAGCCTGTCACTAGATCAAGGCTCAGAGCCCTGCCTCACTTTAGCCTGTCACTAGATCAAGGCTCAGAGTCCTGCGTTCTTTAGTCTGTCACTAGATCAAGGCTCAGAGCCCTGTGTCTCTTTAGTCTGTCACTAGATCAAGGCTCAGAGCCCTGCGTCTCTTTAGCCTGTCACTAGATCAAGGCTCAGAATGTTGAGACTCTTTAGTCGATCCCTAGATTAGAGGTCAGAACTTTGTGGCACCTTAGCCTATCTTTCTAGTACATACACATGCACACACAAACACACACATGTGTATACTCACACACACACATACACACTGATGTGGAGAGATTACTGAATAATACCAACCTGTACCTAGAATAATCCACAATGGATCCTGTAGAGAGAGAAGGTAAAGTCTGGTTAGATGGTGGTAGTGTGTGGTGTGTGGTGTGTGGTGTGTGGTGGTGGTGGTAGTGGTGTGTAGTGGAGGTGATGGAAGTGGTGGTAGTGGTGGTAGTGGTGTGTAGTGGAGGTGATGGAAGTGGTGGTGGTAGTGGTGGTGGTGGTGGTGGTGATAGTGGTGGTGGTGGTGTGTAGTGGAGGTGATGGAAGTGGTGGTAGTGGTGGTGGTGGTGGTGTGTAGTGGAGGTGATGGAAGTGGTGGTGGTAGTGGTGGTGGTGGTGGTAGTGATGGTGGTGGTGGTGGTGGTGGTGATAGTGGTGGTGGTGGTGGCGGTGGTGTGTAGTGGAGGTGATGTAAGTGGTGGTGGTAGTATGATGTGGTGGTGGTAGTGTGGTGACAACAATAACAACACCTACCACTACGATAACAACAGCAGCAACAGCAGCAACAACAACTACGGCAACAACAGCAACAACAAAAACAACAGTGGCAACAGCAACAACAACAACAGCAACAACAACAACAATAACAACAACAGCAATAACAACAACAGTAGCACCAAGAACATGGTTTAACTAACAACAACAGCAACAAGTGCAGCAACAACAAGTGCAGCAACAACAACTACAGCAACAACAAAAACAACAGTGGCAACAGCAACAAAAACAATAGCAACAACAACAGTAACTCACTTCATGTTGGTATTTGGCAGCGTTCACATTTGTGTAGATTCTGTTGTAATTCATTGAGAAATTCCTGGCATTGATCACATGTGCTATATAGTGGATCACTGGAGTAGAGAGAGGGAGAGAACAGAGTAGGAGTGAACAGAAGAGAGAGGGGGGTGTAAAGGAAACAAAGGGAAAGTGGGAGTGAACAGGGAGAACAGGTCTATGTGTCTGTATGTCTGTGTGTGTTATATAAGGACAAAGTGGGCAGAAGCATCGAGA
>OZ024757.1:33468948-33476448 GCA_964016885.1 Eledone cirrhosa | reverse complement strand
TACAGCCACCACTATACCACTACTACAGCCACCACTATACCACTACTACAGCCACGACTATACCACTACAACCAATACCACCACTACCACAACAACACCATCCCAACACCACCACCACCACCACCACAACAACAACAACAACACCAACACCACACCATCACACCAACACTATACCACGACATCATTCAACCAACAAAACAAAACGCTGTACTCACCCCTAACATCTGGTGTACGTAATAGAATCGTGGTTCATATTTATAACGATTGTAGGTTCGATGGAATAACAGAACACAGATAAACGCCCATAGGATCTGACAAAGAAACAACAGAATAAAATAATACTCAACAAGTAAAATCAACGCGGAAGAACAATGCAATACAATGTTGATATATATCATTGTAACGCTTGATATAGTATGAAAAGGGCCTTAACGTTTCGGACGTTAATCTTTCATCAAAAGATAGAGTGGGAGGTGGAAGGAAAAATAGAAAGATAGACGAAAAAGAGAAAGAAACAGGTTAAAAAAACTGTCACTTGAGGAAGGCGAACTTACGCATGTGTCTATATATATGTGCGTGTATGTGTGTGTATGCTATTAAAAACACGACTACGTTCGATTTTTCTCATATTTAAGCAAAGAATACATTTAAAGAAAAACATAATTCTATTTATATAAATGTGTGTGTGTGTGTTATCAAAATCACGACTCTGTTCGACTTTTCTTATATTTGTTGAAACAGTTTGACCTCAAAAGAAGTACATCTTAACATTTCCAACATTATAGGTCCATATTCAGAGATAATATTTCCAGTTTTAGCTATTGCAATATTTAATTACCTCCCCTGAGAAAAGGTTTCCTTTCTCATGTCACCGCCATTTTTTCTTCTTTTAAAAAAAAAAACTTTATTTTACAAATATTTAGTATAATAATTTGCAAATATTTAGTATAAAAAATCTGTTTTCGAATTAAAACAGAATTAATTGCTTTTAAAATTTAATTTAAAAAATAAAGTCTCGTTTTCTTTCTCTTTATCTCTCTCTCTCTCTCTCTCTCGCTCACTCTTTCTCTCATAAATTAATTTTCTTCACCATTGACACCATTAACGTCTCACCATTTAATTCCCATAGCCTTCATCGTGTTAGATATATTTATATAAAGTGTAGTGTGTCGTGTCGAAGGTTTTACATCGGTGTTATAGATACAAAGTATCTATAGATATAAAGTAGCTATGTGGCATACCATTAATCGTTAGTTTAACTCTTTAACTACCATTCTGAGAGAGAGAGAGAGGACATGCTGTAGCTGGTTTGTAAAAACACTACCAAGATTGGAGATGCAATAAAGATCTTCTTCTTCTTCTTCTTCTTCTTCTTCTTCTTCTTCTTCTTCTTCTTCTTCTTCTTCTTCGCCCACTTATTCTTGAGAGGGTCGTGGGTGCAGAGTCCTCTTAACAGTCCTTCCAGCGGGTCCTGTCTGAAACAACCGTCTCCAACTGATCCGGCTTGATCCTCAAACGTGACTAGCCGAGCCTATGGATGTAATCCAACCACCTTGCTCGGGGGCTACCCCTGGATCTCCTGTCGGTTGGTTTGGCCCGTAAAATCTGTCGAGCGATTCTTTCCTGAGACATTCTAGTCACATGCCCATGGTATCGAAGCAAAATAAAGTGTTCTGGCAGACCATCCGATGACTTCATAATAAGAAGTCTTCCTCCACACCTGCTATCAGGAACGCATCCACGGTTCTCCTCTCTTCAGAGAGGTGCATCCTCGCGAGGTGGAGAGAATACTTTGCTGATCTAAACCCGATCACATCTTCTCATGTACAGGAGGTGCATATGGGAGCTGTAACTAATCTCTCGATGGCTGAGGTCATAAGAGCCGACCAAATATTCACAGTGCGGCAAGTCTTCGAAAAATCGTGGAAACCATTCAATGTGAGGGTCGGACTCCGCCAAGGGTGCGTACTGTCACCTCTCCTGTTTATCATTTTCATGAACAGAATTGATATGCGCAGCCGAATTTGAAGTGGTATCACGACTGACAGGTGTAAAATCAGTCGGCTGGAGTGTGCATATGATATGGGGTTACTTAACTCGACAGAAGGTGATCTCCGACTTGCACTCTATAGGTTTGATGCCGATGGGGGTTAGGCAAAGATTCAACAACACAAACATTACTAGTCTGAGAGAGAAGACATTGTACCTAGTTTTTAAAAATCTACCAAGATTAGGAGTGCAATATATTGTTAAAGATCTACCAACTATAAACAAGATATTCCAGGGGTTTGGCAAAGATTCAATAACAGAAACATTACTTGTCTGAGAAGAAGGACATCTTGAATTTGGACTTTTAAAATTTACCAAGATCAGAGGTACAATCTATTGTCAAAAATCTACCAACGATAAACAATATATTCCAATACATGGAGGTTATAAAAAGATTTAACTATAAAAACATTACTTGTCTGAGAGGGAGATAGGACATCTTGTAGCTGGGATTGATTTTAATCTACCAAGATTGGAGTTGCAAAATATTGTCAAAGATCTACCAACTATAAACAAGATATTCCAGGGGTTTGGCAAAGATTTAACAGCAGAAACATTACTAGTCTGAGGAAGAGGACATATTGTAGATGGACTGCTTTTTAATCTACCAAGATTGGCGAAACAATATATTGTCAAAGCCCTACCAACTATAAACAAGATATTCCAGTACATGGAGGCTACGTAAGGTTTCAACAACATAAACATTTAGCTGCTTTATAGATGTCCTTGTTTTTCACTCTTTCTTATTTTTGCTTCCTTTTTTTCCCTTCGTTTTCTTTTCTTTTCTTTTCTCTCTCTCTCTATCTATCTATCTATCTATTTCTCTCTCTTGTTTTCGTTTCTTAATTGTAAGGTGTATTAAATAACTCTCTTAGTCTGTCGTGGCTTACTAGCTCTATACGGTCATTCAATTTGATTAAATAAATAAATACCATTGATTGCAGTAACACTGTTAAGTAGTCAGGCCTGGTCTCTCTGCTGTATAATCTGTTAACATTTACAACACACAATAGGTTGTTTTATCTCAACTTTAAACATTTACTTTCCATAAGTAAACACACGGCTTTGAATATATATGTATGTACGTATGAACCTGTAACTCCTGGTGGAATCGGAGGGGCGTCGTCGTCGTGACATACGACGTGTTTTAAGCATTTTGAACCAGGTCTGAACACAGCTGATTTCTTCCAGAGAAAGAGAAGAGGGAGGGATACACACACACACACACACACACACAACAATATATATATATATATATGCGTGTGTGTGTGTGTGTGTGTGTGTGCGTGTGTGTGTGTGTGTGTAAAATAAAAAGGACGAAGTGTTAAGTCTTCATTATAATGAAGACCTAAAACTTCGTCCTTTTTATTAGTAGTATTACACTCTGCTTAGTACAACACCAATATACTTACTGGAAACTACGCATCGAGTGCTCACTCTGGTGAATCTACAGTAACTGGATGTTACTGTCCCTAAATATATATATATATATATATATATATATATATATATATAACGAAGGAAATGTGGTAAGGAACCAGATGGACCATAACGCACCAAAGTACTCAATACTTAGGGTAGTAGAGTGGGTAATAGTCCAGAATTAGCCGTCGAAACGACTTGAGCTCAGCCGTCTAGGTCCTACTCGTTCCTATATATATATATATATATATATATATATATATATATATATATATCGAATGTAGAAAAGTAACACACGAGTTTATATATATATAAACAAATAGTAGAAAGGAAAAACATTTTTTCAGTAGAAAATGTTGAAGAGATTTCTTTTCGAGGAAATATCAAAACATTAATTTATATACAGAAAACTAGGTGCTCGAAATTAACGCATGCGTTGCGTTAATTTCGAGCACTTAGTTTTCTGTATATTTTTGTAAATAAATTAAAGTTTTGATATTTCCCTGAAAAAATCTCTTCAACATTTTCTACTGAAAAAATCTTTTTCCTTTCTACAATTTATTTATATATAGAGAGTAGAGTAACCACTAAAGTGTAGTGACCGCTGTATAGCTTACATTACTCAAACTTCTCGCCCTTCTAGCCATCTCTTCTACGGCCTTGACATAAATACCCCCTCCGCCTTTTGTGGTATTTTTCTCTTGGTTGTAAGAGGCTTAGCTCTGTTTCTTGACCGCTGTATCACCTGATGGACTCCCCTCCGCCTTTCGGGATTCTATCTCGCGTCCTACGGACGTGTTTTGAAACTCTAAATGAGGTATCCTCTTGATAAGTCGGCTAACCTCACAAAAATACTGCATCTCTGTGATGTAGTGTTCTTGCATAATAAGCCACGAAACTACGTAGTCGAGGATAGTGAGGAAATTTAGGTATGGTTTATCTTATTAATTATGTCTAATATTTCTTCTTTCTTTATAATGTATTATATATATATATATGTTTTATATATATATATATATATATATATATATATATAGAGAGAGAGAGAGAGAGAGAGAGAGAGAGAGAGTGAGAGAGAAAATGATATAGAGAAAGAATCGGATCTGTACTGAACTGGTACTTTCATTGACCTCGAAAAGTTGAAAGCAAATTTGGCCTGGGAAAATAAATATCCAATCATTTAAAACAGAGGGTTGGGCGAGGAATTAATTTTAGCATAAGGGTAGAATTACAACAAATGAGGGACCAAGAATCTAGAAAGTTTGGGGAGGACATTTATGCTGATAAAAATAGGGAATTCTTAATTTTACAAATTCTTTACCAAGGTAGGCATGCGGCGGCTATACTAGGGTACCCTCTCTCTCGCTCTCTCTCTATCTATATATCTATATTTCTCTCTCTTTCTCTTTCTCTTTCTCTTTCTCTTTCTCTTTCTCTCTCTCCCTCTGGCTCGTTTCTGTCATTAGACTGCGGCCATGCTGGGGTCCACTTTCATTTAGTCGATCATATACGCCAGTATTTAATTTATCAATCTTTTTCTGTCGAACCACTAAGCCACAGATACAAACGTAAGCAGAAACACGACGGGTAGGGGACACATATACGCACACACACACTTAAGTACTGGGAGAGGTCGATTTAATCGACTTCCTTCTTTCCCCCAGATTGCTGGCCTTGTGCCGCCAATGTCATAAAGAATTATTTTTCATAAGGGTTTTGAGAGATCTGTCAATTGGTGGATAAGGGGCGGGGGAAAGGAGGATTTCCGCCCACCCCATCCCGGGGAGTGGGAGATTCAAACGATGACATGATAAAAACTAAAAACAATCCCTACCAAAAACAAAATCTGATTTCCTGTGAGATTTATTAAGTAGCAGGACGAGCGGGGTCACGTAGGGGCTTCATTGTTGGGAAATGTTCTGGGATATAAGGGAAAGGGACAGGGGAATGGGGAAGAAAGGTCATCTATGAAGTATGTGTGTGTATATATAAATGTATATATATATATATATATGTGTGTGTGTGTGTGAGTGTGTGTATAAATGTATATATATATATATATATAATATATATATATATATATATATATGTAAATCGGATGATTCTATTTTATACACCCTGTACATGTATATGTGTGTATGAATATATATATGAATATATATATATGGGGGGGGGGGGTTGTATGTCTGTGCGCGTATGTATATGTGTATGCGTATTTCCATATATACATCTATATGTGTGTGTGTGTATATATATATTCAAAACAGGGGGTACACAGGACAAAGACAATGGGAAAAAAACGGAAAGACGGACAGTCCCATCTCTTCAGTCAACCTCTGGAAATCACTACGGTTTCAGTGCATTAAGGTCGATACCATTCATTCCAGTGTATATTGGGACATAGCAAAGTAGTTATAGACAAGTTATGCCTTTAAGCAAATTACACAAATATAGAGTGTGCAAGGGCTTAGCCAAAGGAGAAAAATATAACAAGAGGAGAAATAGTAAATCAGAAAAGAATAAGGACTGTAGACCAACGTGCAGACAAAGAAGGACACTGAGGCGTAGAAAAAGTAAGAAGGGAGAATAGGAGAAAACAGGCCGGGTGATGTGATGTCCATTATATGATAGTTTTTTTTTAAAAAAGCCCGCAAGACTAAGTCTTTAGAATATAAATTCAAAAATTAGGAAAATCTAGGCAAGAAGAGATGAGATTTGAAGGCATATTTATTTCTTGCCTAGTTTTTCCTAGTGTGCATGTGTATGGTCCCGTAACTTCTGATAGAGACACACATTACAGGGTGTCCTTCTGGTGAGTTTATATGCTTTGGGCTACTCACACAATACAGGGTGACCATGGTGAGATGGTATGGTATGGTCCCGTAACTCCTGATAGAGTCGTAGGGGCACCGTATTGACATACGTCGTTTCTTGGCCACTTTAAGCCTTCAGGACCCATCCCTCTCCAGGTCCGAGTAAAGCAGATTTCTTCCAAAAAGAGGAAGAATCGACTCCAGTACTAAACAGGTACTTTTTTTTCTATCGACCTGAAAGGATGAAAGGCAAAGTTGACCTCGACGGGATTTGTATTCAAGCACGCAATGGGGTGAGACGAATACCGTAAAGCATTCTATACGACGTTCTAACAAATGTGCTAATTCGCCGCCTAATACTCTGTACTAAATTTTCCTAATACTTTATTAATTCTTTTTGGAACCTTGTACCACACTCGATTATTCAACATTCGGGTACTTATGTTACATAACACCACCAACCACGTTGAGTGCAGATTGGGAGAGAACAAGTCATGGCGATCTGAGCAATAAGCACACACCAGACCAGCCAAAATCTAAAAACCCACACGGGGAGTACCATGAAAAAAAGTGCCTGAAAACGGGGAAAAATGAAGCAAATTGGGGAGATATGTAATGATTTCTAGTATACGCACAAGGCCAGTAATTTTTTTTTAGGGGGGGGGGGGTCGATTAAATCGACTCCAGTACATTACTGGTACTTATTTTATCGATCCCGTAAGGGTGAAAGGCAAAGTTAACCTAATGAAAGCAATACCCATTTTCACAAGAGAAGATATCTCTCACCCACCCCAAAGTAAGTGGGTGGGAGATCTCCCCCGTCGGACGGGGAGGTTGACAGGTCTGACACTTGGATGATGATGATGATGATGATGATGTTAACTATACCTATTTCAGATTTGGCTGGGTTTATTAGTCAACATTTAGAGTTAGAGACAGAATTAATTATTATGATACTTGATTGTAATTAGCTGCTATTTGCTTCGTAATCCTATAAATATTGATGTAGGTGTTTGATCCGGTGATGGAGGTGTTTGATCCGGTGATGGAGGTGTTTGATCCGGTGATGGAGGTGTTTGATCCGGTGATGTAGGTGTTTGATCCGGTGATGGAGGTGTTTGATCCGGTGATGGAGGTGTTTGATCCGGTGATGGAGGTGTTTGATCCGGTGATGTAGGTGTTTGATCTGGTGATGGAGGTGTTTGATCCAGTGATG
>OZ024757.1:33451448-33461448 GCA_964016885.1 Eledone cirrhosa | reverse complement strand
ACAACTCATTTTTTTTTCCAGGCGAGTGAACTGGAGCAGCGGAAAATAAAGTGTCTTGCTCAAGGACAAAATGCACCACCGGGCTTCGAACTTATCACCTTAGAATCGTTAACAGCTGAGGTGTATTGTTGTATTAAATGATATATAATATGTAGTGGTATATCATGATGTATAATATGTATTATATAATATGTAGTAGAATATCATGATATATATATGTATTATATATGTAATGCAATATCGTGATATATAATAGGTATTATATATGTAATGGAATATCATAAAATATAATATGTATTATATAATATGTAGTGGAATATCATGGTATATAATATGTATTATACAATATATAGTGGAATATCATGAGATATAATATGTATTATATAATATGTAGTGGAATATCAAATGACTGTAGTATTATATAAATATAATACTACAGGTAAAATTCCGTTATAACGAATACAAGTATAATGAGTTGTACCAGTAATTCAAAGAGACGTCTAAAACCCAGGAAGAATTCCCATTAAAACATAAACAAAAAAAAACAAAAACAAAGAAGAAACAAACGAGATTTTCTGTTAATTTCTTTATGCTACCCACCCAACACAGGGTGTACTGTTGGCCTTCTATAGCAGGCATGGTCAAATTACAACCCGCTTGGCTTTCTGAATGAAACGCCTAACGAAACATTATCTCAATTTCTTTTTTTTTTTTCTAGTAGTAAAGTCCAACTTGTGGTGATTATATCTTATGTGTAGCCCACTGTTCGAAATAAGTTGGCTACCCACACATCACAAGTGGAAGCACATGATTTAGTGATAAGTGTGTTGGATTTTCAATCATAACGTCATGAGTTCGATTCCTGGACTGGGTTGTGTGTTGTGTTCTTGAGCAACACACTTCATTTCACATTGCTTCAGTATACTGATCTGAAAACGAGTACCAGCATTAACTGAGGGTCTAACCCTGCTAAGGACTGGTGTACTGTCCAAGAGGGAATTGTATACACTCAGTCGCTTAACGCCATGGAAACCGGGATAAGCCTGATGAGCCTCTGGTCTCGAGACAGACTTTAGACTTTTAGACTTTAGAGACTCACATAGCAGGGTGTCATTCTGGTGAGATTCTATGCTTTGGGCTACTCACACAATACAGGGTGTCCTCCTGTTACCCCCACAACACAAGGTGACCTTCTTTTCAGCATCTATATGGTGAGATGGTGTGGTATGGTTCCGTAACTCCTGATAGCGTCGTAGGGCGCTGTATTATATACGGCGTTTCTTGGGCCTTTTTTTTAAGCCTGGTGGAGCCCATCCCTCTCCAGGCCTGAGTACAGCAGATTTCTTCCAGAGACATGAATAATCGACCCAGTACTAGACTGGTACTTTTTTAGCGACCTCGAAAGGATGAAAGGCAATGTTGACCTCGGCGGGTTTTGAACTCAGAGTGAAGAGAGCCGGAACAAATACCATAAAGCATTCTATCCGACGTTCTAATGATTCTGCTAATTCGCTATGCCCTCCTCTAACCCACACAACACAAGGTGACCTTCTTTTGACCATCTATATGGTGAGACTCCCATACAATTCAGGGTGTCTTCCTGTTGACCATCTATGTTGTGAGTTGCCCACACAACACAGGGTGTTTTTTGATGATCGTATATGTTATGAGATACCAACACACAACAGTTTTCCATAATCCCAAAATGTCATTCTGACCTCTTGTATCGTTTCCTATTTGTGGAGGAAAATATAAACCCCACCCTCGCTCCTTTCTCTTAGATCAGTAACTTACTAAAACCAATTGTTAGAATACTTCGAGAAATTTCGTCTATGCTTCTCAGATGTCATGTATTTATATATATATATATATATATATATATATATATATATATATATATACATGCATACATACATACATACATACATACATACATTCATACATACATGGAGTGGTAGGACATCTGAGAAGCATTGACGAAATTCCTAATGGACCGGTTATTTTTCTCTAAAAACATTTTTTCTAATTCAACCCCACCCGTCGCTTCAATCTTTCTAATTTCTCATTCTTCTGATGATGAAGGACTTGCGTCCGAAACGTTAAGACCCTCTTCCTGTTATTTCAAGCGTTAACCTAATATATTCCTTCCATATACTGTAGCGATTGTCTTGTTATTTCTGTTTACCTTTTACATACACATACACACACACACACTTATATATATATGTATATATGTATGTATGTATGTATGTATATATATATTATATATATATATATGTGTGTGTGTGTGTGTATAACACGATGATGTAATAAACTAAAGATGTATCATGATACCATCGCTCTTCCTTTTTATATTGGCACTCAGTCTGATACCATATAAGTAATACCTTGTGGAGTGCTTACGTCTGATTACACTACATTCGGTCGATTGCTTGATCAACCAACACTGATTACTTGGAATAATTTGTTATATATGTGTAGCTGAGTTCAGGGGTGCTTGTTTAATTTCTAACACAGAAACAGGACTCTTTATTGGAATTCAGGCATGAGTTATGTATGTATGTCTCATGGTCGGGTCGCCGGCGACTAAACCAGCAAACCCACCAAGTTTACTTGGTGAGGAGGGTGATTTTGGACACCCTGCAGGACAAAAAATAAAACCTGACAAAGGGCGGAAGAACTCATAAGAATCAACGGCCATCCAAAAATGTGTAAATATGTATATACACAAGTACATATGTATATATGTATATGTATGTGCGCATGTGTATGTATATGCGCGAGGACATAGAAATAGTCGCGCGGTTAAACCACTGGGAGTGAAGGACCCCTAGCCTTTGTCAGGGCATTCTTCTAGGAGAAGGCAACTCAGGAAACTGGGATAACTCCGACATAAAGCCTGCGGCTCAGTAGTTACCGATGATGTTGATCTTTTCTTCTTTTCGGGTTATAGCTACTGTCGCTCAGAGAGTGGGATTGGCTCAGTACACAGTATTACCTCACTTTAAAAAATATCTTCACGCACAGGCATTGCACGATAGAATTAATTAATAACTATTAATAATGGTATATCGTGCAATGGCCATACTCGATAACGAGGGGGTAGCCATCATGTATGTATGTATGTTCTGGTTTTATAATTTTATAACTTTTACCAATAGAGAGAGTCGGTTTCTAACACAAGACTCTCTCATTGAAATTTAAACAACATCGACTAGGTAGATATGTATGTATGTCTACATGCATGCGTGTGCAGGTATGGATGTTATTGTATGTGTGGATCTGGATGTTTTGAGTTGTATGTGTGCATATGCTTTGTATCTGTACATGTGTACATGCAGTTATTAGATGCAGAATTTTGGAATGTTTTACATATTTTTACTGTTCTATTAATGGATTGTACTTGTAATTTCCTAACTAGTCGTGTTCTTTCTGTTTCTACGAATGTATGTATGCATGTATGTATGTATATATGTATGTATGTGTGTAATTATGTATGTATGTGCAGGTATGGATGTTATTTCATGTACAGATCTGTATGTTTTGAGTTATATGTGTACATATGTTTCTGTGTATACGCAGTTAGTACAAGCTAAACTTCTGAAATGTTTTACATATTTCTACAGTTCCATTAATTTACTGTACTTGCAATTTCCTAACTAGCCGCGTTCTTTCTGGTTCTGTGGAGCCCAGGTTCGCAAGATTTGTGCTGAGGAAGTTAGTAACGCATCCAAGAAGCTCAATTGTCACAGGTACAAATCTAAAGATATTGTCAGGGTGGAGTGTCTGCAGGTATGTATATGTCTGTAGGTGTACATATCGGTGTACATGTTTATGAATATTTCTATGTACATGTATATTTATATATGTAGATAGATACGTATATATATTTATGTATGTTTAAATATATTTATATATATATATATGTATGTATATATACAGTTATATATATATATATTTATATTTATATGTATATATGTATATAAATGTAGATAAGTATACATATTTATATATGTATATATATGTGTGTGTGTGTGTGTTTATATATATATATATTAGTGTTGTTGATGATGATGGTAGTTATGGTAATGTCGATGATGGCGACGAGGGTGATTTTCATGGAGTGGTAAGGGAGGGGTGTTTATATTTTCATATTTGTTTGTTTGTTTGTTTGTTTGTTACTTGATTCGATTACCATAAATGGCATATCACGTGGTGAAAGAATTGAAGGGTCACGTGGTGAAGGAATGGAAGGGTCACGAGGAATGCGTTAACACCTGCATTGATTAACATCATGTGAGATATCAGCTGATTGGAAAAACACACATACACACACATACATACGTACATACATGCATACATACATACATACAAAGATACATGCATACATACATACATACATATACATATGTATTTACATACATACATACATACGTACATATACACATACATATATATATACATATATATATACATATATATATATATATATATATATATATATATATATATATATATATACATACACACATACATACTCATATATACATACATACACACACACTTAAACACACGCACACGTACACGTACACACCATCTTACGTACACATACACACACGTAAACATATATTCCCTCACCTGTATACACCTGTACACACACACTTACACATACACAAAGTTACATACACACAGAGTTACAAACACAGACATATGCACTTATGCACACATATATACACATATATTCACCTGTACTCCCCTGCGCACACACACATAGATACACACACTCTTAGACACACATATATATATATATATATATATATATATATATATATATATATATATATATATATATATATATATACACGCACATTTAAAAATACACATACACATATACACACCATATAGACATTTACTTTCACACCTTTTCCCACCTGTACACACACATACACACACATACACAAACACACACATAAACACACACATACATACACACACATACACACACATTCACACACACCCATACACACAATTATATATACACACACATGCAATTAAGCTCACCTGTACGCATACAAACATACACTTAGACACATACATACACATAATATACGCACATTTAAAACCACACATACATATATACTCATTCACCTGTATACACATGTACACATGTGTACACGCACATACATGTACAGATAGTTACACACATTGTGTGCATTTTATCGTCTGGACACTGGAAGACCAAGGTTAACGTATGTTGATGCCCTAGGGACAGACACTGGTCTGCTGGACACGCAGGACATGGCAGCGATAATGAGGGACAGAGACCGCTGGAGAGAACTCGTCCATGGATCTCGGGAATTTTACTCGCCCTAGAATAGAATATATATATATATATATATACATATTTAACTAGGTACATACATACACATATATATATGTGTGTGTGTGTGTGTGTGTGTGTGACAGCTCACACCTATGCAGGTTTAGCTGGCCTTCTCCGAGGTATATCTTGTTGGAGGTGTCTTAGGTGATTTAATGATAGGGACCCCAGTCCCTATCTTCTCATTTCTACAGCTGAGTAAACTGGAGCAACGTGAAATAAAATTAAGCTGCCCTTAAGCTTCCCCCACACTCCACCCTTCATACCCACAGATATCCGGCTCCCCTTATATACCGAAATATATATACAACAGGTGGGGGGGGGGTCTGTAGGGCTTATGGATAGGGCTTCTGTGCGGATGGAGAGATGTGATGGGTGGATTGGTCTGCCAAGGTGGTTGGGAGAGTGGGGCTGGTTTGTGCTGGTCGAGTGATCTATGAGGGTGGGGTGGCTAGTGGAGGTGACCTTTGCGGATAGGGTGGTCTATCGGGATGGAGGTGAATGGGGTAGTTAGTGGGGGCGGGAGCAAGACATTGGCGAGGTGAGGTGGAACACTCTGTGGGGTTGGGGAGATATGTCATGAGTGGGATGCTGCGGGTAGTCTGCTCTGTAAGGGTGGAGAATTGTAATGGTTAGGTGGTCTTTGAGGATGTAGAGAGAGATGGGGCGGGGTGGTCAGTTTAAACAGGATTTATTACGATTTCGTATTTCCGTTGTGTACGTATGTGTGTGGTTGTGTATATATATATGTATATATATACATATATATTTATATATATATATATATATATATATACAGAAAGAGAATTTGCTTCGAAATCACTAGACGTATCTGAGGAACTTGCGAATCCAGAGTCAGGTTCGATCCACAAACAGATCGGACCTCGAGCTGTTCGCCGGAGAAACTATTGTAATACGTAATAAATTGTGTTCCGATGCATCACTGATTCTTCGTTTATATATATATATATATATATATATATATATATATATATATATATATATATATATATATATATATATATATATATAAAGACGGCTAATTCTGGACTCAGTCCAGAATTAGCCGTCGAAACGGCTTGAGCTCAGTCGTCGGGGTCCTACTCGTTCCTATTACCCACTCTACTACCCTAAGTATTGAGTACTTTGGTGCGTTATGGTCCACCTGGTTCCTTACCACATTTCCTTCGTTATATATATATATATATATATATATATATATATATATATATATATATATATATATATATACAGATGTGAGAAAAACCACAGACCCGCCATCTCAACTCTACTTTTGAAAAGCAGAAGAACTGCGAAACCGGTAAAGGAACCAAATAAATATATATATATTTTTTTTAATAAAACTCCAGCTGCATTTTCGATTTCATCTTTTTTTCTTTATACTTTCACTCGTGTAGGACACCTCGGTTATTTTTAATTTTGTTAAAAAAAACCTCACTTTCTAATATATATATATATATATATATATATATATATATATATATATATATATATATATATATATATATATGTATATATTTAATATAGAAATGTCTTTTACAGGACTAAAACTGTTTCATTCGGGAGAAATCATCAGGAAGGGCTTCCTGATGATTTCTCCCGAATGAAACAGTTCTAGTCCACTAGAAGCCATTTCTATATTAAATATTTATACTGTACTATATATTTATACTGTACTATATATTTATACTGTACTATATATTGAGTACCTTACTTACTGTGGTTACCCCTCGATTGAACCCAGATAAACATATATGTATATATATGTATATATGTGTGTGTGTGTGTGTGTGTGTGTGTGTGTGTGTGTGTGTGTGTGTGTGTGTGTGTGTGTGTGTGTGTGTGTGTGTGCGTGTGTGTGTTTGTGTGAGTGCACGTATGTACGTACGTATGTATGTTATTATACAGTGGACTTAGAAAACAGCTGAGATTCTTGAGAGTGAAAATGCCATCACAGACAGACAGACCTGCGGCCAGACAGTCAGGCAGACAGACAGGCGAGACCTATTTTCTTTCTTGACCCTGTTACATGGTGAAAGGGTTTGTATGTCTGTATGATGGGAGGTGGGGGAGGAGGACGAAGAAGAGAGAGTAAAGGAGAGGACAGTGGTTGTGGTGGAGGGGTTGTAGTTGTAGTGGTGGTAGTTGTAGTGGTGGTGGTGGTGGTGGTGGTGGGTGGGGGATGATGGTGAGGGGTGGTGATGGTGAGGGGCGGTTATGGCAATGTTGCTAGTGGTAGTGGTGATGGTGGTGGTGGTGGTGGTGGGCTGATGGTGGTGCTGGTGGTTGTGGTGGTTGTGGTGGTGTTGGTTGTGTTGGCTGCAGTTACAGTGGTAGTTGTGGAGATGTTGATGGTGTTGATGGTGGTTGTGGTGGTGTTGGTTGTGGTGTTTGTAGTTACAGTGGTAGTTGTGGTCATGTTGATGGTGTTGTGGTGGTTGTGGTGGTGTTGGTTGTGTTGGTTGTAGTTACAGTGGTAGTTGTGGTCATGTTGATGGTGTTGGTGGTGTTGGTGGTGTTGGTGGTGGTTGTGGAGGTTGTGGTGGAGACAGACAGTGTGGTGGTGAGGAGTAGGAAAAGTAAGATCTTAAAGGTCTTATACATGCAATAACCACCTAGATTTTGGTGGTGTGGGGGAGAAGGAGGAGATGAGCGGAAGAGGGGGGGGGGGGGGGGGGTAGAGCTAACGAAGAAGGGATCCTCGTTACACAGACCACTCGAACGCTAGAAATAGCAGCGATGTCGATGATATTTAGAGGTTCCGGGTTCAGTCTTGCTTCACGGCACTTTGGATAAGTGTCATCTTCTAAATCAGTGTTTCCCAACCTACAGCCACATGGCTAAAATAGGCCGTGGCAAATTTCAGGTGGGCCACAGAAATTTTATAATTTTTACTGGACCACCGGGCTAATATATGAACCCCAGCTTATTGAATGGTCCATAGAGCTTTTATTGACGACTAGTCCTTAAATTGATTAAATTAAATGTATGCAGATAATTTTAATATATTTAGATTATGAAAATTTACTGAGTAGTTAGTGTTTGAATAACTTCTAATTAGTCAGGCATTGAAAATACCGTTTTTTGTGACTGTAGAGGGAACATTACACCATTTCAGTGAAAATGTTGCTCCTTACAGCTATAATTGTATGTGTTCAATAAATAGACATATTTGTATCTTTATTGGATATATTCTATATATAATGGAAGTCATTTCTTACACTATAATATTTCATTGGCCACAGAAAAATTTTGGGTTCAAAGTGGGCCATGAGCTAAAAAAAAGGTTGGGAACCATTGTTCTATATGACCCCGCTTGGCCAATGCCTTTTTGTACACCAAGAAAACCATTTTCATCAAGATTACTATATATATTTATACTGATTATATATATATATATATATATACTGAAGTAAAAGTTAAGTGGAAATATCCAAGAGTAAGAGCACTCAGTCCATAGGACGAGTTCATGACAGGCTGAACGAATTGGGGCACAGAACCCAATGAAACTTGCGTACCTCTTTATGTCACTGTTGTAATTATATATATATATGTATATATATATATGTATGTATATATATAGTTGAAAAATGTGGAGTACAGTTCCATGCAAAACAAAGGTTATAGTTAAAAAGGGAAGATGAAAATACACAGAGGTATATTTGAAGATGAGTTTTCCCCTAATCCGACAGAATGAATAATTTTATAATCGTTGCATTAAATATACCCGGTTTCGATTGGTATAACAATCTTCTCAAATATTAGATGTTAAATATTGAATGTTTTTTTTTTAATGTGTTTTCATGTGTTTTGTGAGCAGTTCGAATATCTGAAGTTCAAAGTGTTTAAAAGACAGGAATTCTATTTGGCGGTGTAAGATTGTATTCCTCTACAATTCAGTAAATAGTATTTGCTGTTCTCACACAGTTATAGAGGTAGCTTTGACTTGATTACAGCTTGGAATACCCATAGTAGGACTTTTATATGATAATTATATATAAACATATTGTATATGCTCTCATATACGCAATGTGGTTGGTGTTAGGAAGGGCATCCAGCTGTAAAAATCTCGACCAAATTTACAGTTCTGTCTGAGCAAGGTACGGCGCGGCCAATCTGGCCAGACTTGTCTCATGACATGGACGACCCGTCTAACCCATGCAAGCATGGAAAATGGACGTTAAACGATGATGGTGGTGGTGGTGGTGGTGGTATGTCTCTATGTCCAATAAAGAAAGCATGACTGCTGTTGCAGTAGACTTATAGTAACAGTGGGGGGGGGGGGATATTTGTTTACTTCATATGTAAATATATTTTAGTTGTAGAGGTGACGCCCGAACGAGTACCCTACACCTCCAAATAACTTGCCCTCCACCTCTGGGTCCCGGCCGACAGGATGGAGAATGAGTTGACCCGGATGACAGTGAGGGAGACACGCTGAAACAGCCACTCCACCCACCTCGCGGGGCTCGCACCTGCAGGCGGCCCCTGGTGAGTTAAATTTGGTAGACCGAAACTACAGGTGTGTGCGTGTGTAATATATATGTGTGTGTATATGTGTGTGTGTGTACATGTGTGTGTATTTGTGTGCATGTGTGT